>CM054124.1:142811459-143118959 GCA_028751855.1 Ambrosia trifida | reverse complement strand
GTTAGAAATCTTGGCTTTTGACTTTTGACTTTTGGAAAAAATTACAAATATACCACTCATACAACCAATATTTACAATAAGTTAAGCGAAACACTTAAAAAAAAAAAATTATTGACTTTTTGACGTTTCTCATCCTAAAAGCTACAAGCACTTTTTTTAAAACTCTTTTTCAAAAAGTCATAAGCCAATAAGCGCTTTTGACCAAAAGCACTTTTCAATCTCCAAACTCAATCCCAAACACCCTCTAAGTGTGTAACATGATAATGATCAATACTCAAATAAATGGTTAAGTCCAATATCCGGGTCGATAAAAGTGGGTCACCGAAAACAATAGTGGAAAACCAGCCCAACTAGGAAGCAAATAAGCAATACATTTGAAGAGAATGGGCTGAAAATGATATGGATGAAGTCCAAAGAATTTAAATGTTAAGGGCTTGCGCTTGAGGGTAAGAGTTTTATGATAATGGTCCAAAGAAGATACCGTTAAGTCCAATAGTGTAATGTAACAAAAATGCTATCAAGTCCATTACGAATCCTACTCTATTCACACTCTTGCTTTTAAACCTACTAGTGGGAAACACGTGCGTGCTGTGGGACGGTTAAAATAAATAATTTTTTTGAATAATGCACAAGCGTAGCTGTGTTAGCCCACCAAGTTGTACGAAAAGTGTAGAAATATACTGTCTTCCTTCCATTATCTTTGAATGCAAAACGATGTATATGTAATTGTCTTTGAATGCAAAACGATGTATATGTAATTAATCCATTTCTCTTCATTGTTTAAATTTTGAAAAGAAACTATATTTTTTTTAGATCCAACAAATAAGTTCTTGTAACTTTTCATTCCACACTATCTAAATTGTCCAACCATATGTCCTTAACTTCCAACATCTAAGAGATGATGTGTACACAAGACACCCAAGTATAAAAAAAAAAAAAAAAAAAAAGATTTCACTATATATGAAAATGAACTTCTTTGACCATCAAATTCAGTCATCAGCACTGTTCTCAAAACCAAATATGAGCATAGATAACTTTTATTCCCAAATCTTTCTATATAATTTTCCACAAATTTAGACCAAACCACCATATGGATACGTATTGTCAAGCATAAACTCAACCTAATATGAACATAGAAACCAAAACAGATCAGATAAACCAAAACACAACCGTTTGATATCAGTATAAACAAGTAAACAAAGAAGTAAAGAAGTATCAACAAGACATTTATTTTAATAAACAAATCAAGTTTAACCTGGAAGATGAACTTGCAGATACAGTCCACTTTCGGATTGTGTCGACGTTTTGCCAGATTCGTTACAACATGATTACTCTTTTAAGCGTCTTCGGTCACACCTTGTCGTTCTTATTAAATAATTAAAATTAAAAAACCTTATCAACAGAAAATCAAAACGTACCGTACTCCTTGGCGTTGTGTGTAAGCCACTTCGTACCACCATTAATGCTCTGCAAATCAAAACGAACCGTACTACTTGGCGTTGTGTGTGCGTCATTGCGTACCACCATTAACGCTCTGCAAAGTTGCTTTGTTTATCTTTCTGCGTGTTCTTCTGACCATCACAAGAAAAAGAAAGTAGCCGTACATGTCAATGATTGAAACAAAAACCTTGTAAAGATAAGGAGTTAATTTTTAATATAAGTGATTATCTTCTATGAGCATTTAGGGAAGAAAATTATAAAGAAACCCTTGATATACCATCTTAAGTGTGGACAATTTAGACATATTTGTTCATGCCTCCTCCTTTATAATGTAGTATAGATATAGATATTGTTTAAAGTCAGCAAACGGTCATTCAACATATATGCAAATAAACATTTGAAATTTTAGGGAAATTATTATACCTGCAAATGGTCATTCGATATATACACAAACGGCTGTTCAAAATTCTTTGGGGGGGGGGGGGGGGTATAATCGCAAGTCTAAGACTTGCTCAAAAGTATTATCTAATTCTATTTTAATTTACTAGTAGAAACCAGTGCGATGCTGCGGTGGCGACACGTTGCAACGTGGTATTCATTTGTGCTTGTTTATCGAAGCTTACATAATATATTGTATAGTACTATATATCTTTTTTTTAAACGTGAATAAAATAATAATAATAATAATATCAAAAAGACAACCAGCGGCAAACCAGTCAAGAACATACAGAGTACCAAATTACGTAAGTGTAACACCTAAGGCAACCATCAACACATATAGGTTGTACAAAGAACATTAGACGTTCCACTAAAGATGTCAATGGAGTTCCCCCAATGTTCGTTTTGGAGCTGATGAAACTAAGAAAAAAGTATGACAGCAAAAACCATAATTACATACCTCAATCATGTTTCCTTTGGGTGGGTGTTTGTTTCCTGATGTTTTGGTTTTGTTGTAGTCTCAACAGCTTGTCAAGGCTGCCGATGTTTCTTCTTTTGGTTGAACAAAAGGCTTTTGGTTATTAATTAGAAAAAACACACCTCAATCATGTACAATATCCATTATGTTCTAGTAAGTAACTAAGTACCCAGACTCCCACCAAAAAAAATTTGTAAGGTAATCCAACATCAATATCATAGTTATCAAAGGTGTGAGGCACACTCAAGGCGCTTAGGCTTCGCCTGTGGCCTAGGCGAGAAGCGCAAAAAAAAGCGCGGGCCTGAGGAAAAAAAGCGCAAATAAAAAATCATCAAATCATTGCAAATAACAATCATCTCATAAAATAATATAAATATAAACTAGCTGATTTAGCCATACCTGCTAAAAGGATTAACACGCCTTTGATAACTATGTAGTAGACAAAATCAATTGATGGTAAATAAATGAGTTGAGGTGTTTATATATTGAAGAATAATTCAATATCTATAAGTGTTTTAAAAATCGTATATATTTAAAAAAAATTGATTGAGATTTATATATATCTCTATAAATTGGTAAGTATTGGTCGATTATATTAATCAGGGGATTAGGTTTTAAAAATCAGACCGTGGCTTTTTTTATCTAGGAGGGAAAAGCGGGATTTGGTGGCTTCTAGGAAATTGGTCGCCTAGGCAGTCAAGGCGATGGCTTTTGATAACTATAATCAATATAATATTTACCACAAGTTGGAGTCATAATTCTTATACATCTCAAAATTTTGGTTTTCCAGGAACATGTATGTAATTGATAGTTGTAGAATTGTTAATTTTTCAATATGGTCAGAAAGGCCTATAGTTACAACTGCAGTACACTATGATACTTAATCAATCTAATTATGGTAACTGATATACTGTATGTGCTAAATGGATCGATAAATCAACAAAGAAATGATCAAACAAGTTTGATTTAGGTGCGGAAACCCTAAACCAATCACAAAATGATAATCAATCAGATCAAAACAAACAAATCATCATTCAAAGCTTTTCTCATTAATAAACAACTCAATTACACGTTAATATGATCAAAACATTAAAGACACAACGTGAATTAAGCTTAACAAAACTCTAGAGAGACACACTGAAAATGGAGGGAACAATAATGACTTAAACTACATTCAAAAATCAGCTTGACCTATTTATAGGTTGCACATTCGCCCACCGTGTTGGTGCGAATGTGCACATTCGACCAAACAGCCTGGTCGAATGAAGCAATACATAACAAACTAAATCTTCCTTTGCCTCCTGTCTCTCCTTCGTATGATCTTCTTCCTTCGTACCCTTGAAAACCTTCCTTCGCCCACATAAAGACTCCTTCGCCCACTCGACTCAAAACATTAACATATGTTTATTGTACAATCCAAAGCTTTAGTCGCATAAATGCATCTACAAACTCCCCCTCGACTATTGCTTGGATTGTTTAATTCTCCGTTCCTCATCCATTCTTTTGTTTATCAGCTTGATCCTCAAAAGTTTCTTTTCTTCTAACGTCATCACCTTCTCAAACACTTGCTTCGGCTTTTTCTTTTTCACTTCAGGAACCTCTTGAGCTTTAACAAACTTGCCGAGCTTCTTATCATAGTCGCATCCGGCGTTGATATCATGAGCAAAACACAAGAATACCACTCTCTGGTATTTACTAGCTTGTTCAGCATCCTTAACATCGCTGAAAATAGGATTGTAATACAACATTATGATGTCCTCATGTGAACAATTAACCAACCACATGGGATCAAAAAATGTGTATTTTCTTGAAACTCTTATCTCCATCTTTCAAAACTATAACAGCTTCTGCAATCTTCCAGTCGTAGTACCACCAGATAAAGTCTTTAGCGAAATGTTGAGGAATCTGCAGCAATGGAATGTGCCTCGACACTTTTGGTGGTTTGTACTTTAAGGTCACTTTTGGCAAACCAGTAATATCATCAATAGTCTTCTTGTGAACAATCCTTTTTGGATATTGAGATTCAAAGAGATTCCACTTCGTCCTGCTCTCTCTAGCCATCTTCTCAGCAAAATATGCAATCTGATCATTTGTCGTTCCAGTCATCTTGTGTCGACAAATATCACGAATTGCCCAATATGGGAGAGTCTTCAAATCATGAAATCTATCAAAGTTTAGAATCCCCTTCTCCCACTTCACTGCTACACACTTCAGTTGCTTTATAAACTTCCATCCCAACGCTTTTCCTTTGAACATGCCGTTGTGGAATTTATAAAAGCTA
Source organism: Ambrosia trifida (assembly GCA_028751855.1). Lineage (NCBI taxonomy): Eukaryota > Viridiplantae > Streptophyta > Magnoliopsida > Asterales > Asteraceae > Ambrosia > Ambrosia trifida. The sequence continues at coordinate 143,114,322 of CM054124.1, read as the reverse complement.
CCTTGAATCTCAGCTTTAGGACGATTAGCCTCTTTCTCTTTTAACTCCCTCAATAACTCTTTCAAGCTATCAGATTGTCTAATATACGGTTTCTCATGCTCTCTGAATATTTCATCAACAAACATATCACTTTTCTCTTTTGCACGTCTCTCGGCTTCCTTTAACAATTCATCAGTGAAAGCAGTAAATCCAGAATCCTTGTCTCTTTTAAAATATTCTAGATACTCTTCACTCGTCACATCCTCAACTTCTATGTCCTCGAAACCAGGTATATCACGATCATCAGAATGATCTCCAGCTTCCTTTTCAGTTAGATCAGGAATCTGGTTATCAGCTAACAATTCTTCAACAGTTTTGCCAACCTGTTTCGCCAGACCTTCAAAGATCTCTTATGCCATCGCCGCCGAGACTTCACCATCTTCCAAATCTGGATCCTCATATTCTAATTCAAACACCCTGTCACGAGATTCAAAGATCTCAGAAAATCTGCTGGTCATGTCAATCGTCCAGACTCGATCAGTGAGCATCTGGCGATACATCTGCTTATCAGCTTCAGACATAGACTTCAGCTTTTCATTCCAGAAGATCGTATCATCATCCACTGATCCTCTAGGGGCTTTCGAACTAGATTCTTCTCCTTTTCCAAATTCTCTTTTCTCATACTTATATCTGTCTGTATCATCATCATCATTGTCATCATCATCATCGGATGCAGAACTGTTATCATCACCAGATCCATCATCTGAACCATCATCATCATCTTTCTTCTTTTTAGGAACTTTACCAGAATCTTCATCAAGATCTTCATCATCCTCCTCATCATCGTCAGATACTTCAAAATCAACTTGCTCCTCTTCTAACTCTTTATCTTCTTCACCTTCTTTCAGCTGAGGAGCTCGAGAGTATAAATCTTTGATCAGATTATCCATGTTTTTGTTACTCTCTTTCAGCATCTTGTTTTCTCCTTTCAAGGCTATAATTCGTCTGGTGTTCCTCTGCTCATGTTTCAACAACTTTTTATTATCCTTCTGCAACTTTTTGATCTTCTTTTTCAAATCCTCATTATTCTCATGTGAGGTGACAACTACATCAAGCATCTTTGAGTCGTTTTGTCTCAGTTGGGCAATCTCAGTCTGCTGCTTGTTTATCAAATTCATCATCTCAGTAAGTCTCCGGTTAACAGTATCCATCATATCACTATCCACTATAACCTTTTTAGTGGAGACCTCAGCAACCTCTGGCAGTTTACCCTTCCTCATCTTCTTCAGTACATTGTCTAAAGCTTCATTGAATGCATCAACAGGTATATCAGCTTCCTGTTCTGTACCTGAAGTAGCTGTGGTTTTCTGCTTCTTTGAGGCTGGAGCAGCAACTGGAGATTTTGAGCTAGAAGCAGGTGGCAACTTCTTTCCTGCTATCAATGTTTCAATCTCTCTAGCTCTCTTTTCTGCAGGTCTCACAACCTTTTCTTTCTTCTTGTATTGGGGCTTCTTCGGTTTCTCCCCCTGAACTGACGAACCAGGAAAGTCTCATGTACCCAGACCTAAACTCTCATCCTCTTCGTCCAATCGAATAGGGCTCTTCATCCTCTGCTCTTCTACAGATCTATTCAAACTAACAGACTCACCAGCCACAGTGGCCTTGGGCGTGGTAGTCTTTAACGTTTCAGTCTCAGAATCCCAGTGTTCATCTTCTTGTGTCTCTTCAGAATCAATCGACGCCTCATCCACTACATGTAACCCTTTCTTCGCCATGCTCTTATGCCTTCTTGGTGCACTTTTCTTCTTAGCAGGCTCAGGAACAACATCTATCCTGATCTCTTTCTCTTTTCCCTTTCCACTTTTTGCTCCAACATTATCAACCTGTCGCTTACGCTTTGCATCTGGATCAACAGGATGTAATGGATTGTCTTGGTCTGAATCACTGTTAGCATGTCTCACTAGACCTTCACCTGGATCCTCATAGTCAATCCTCTCCAAGTGTCCAAATAAACGTCTAACAGGTGGACGTTCATTCACTGACAATCCTTTATAAGCTTTCATCCTTGCCAGTGTATTGATTGACATATGTTCTTGAACTACAATGTGCTTAGGATCCCTCTTCAACTCTTTGTATTTATGATCAAAAATGTCACACCACGCCAATGGCGGATACACGTGGCGCGACGGTTCAAGAGCATAAAGCCAAGATTAACGCAAATCATAAGTAATTAAGAAAGACGGAACATTTATTTAAGACGTCGAAAACTTATTTGATGTTCACACATAAACGAAAAATTGTTTGAATACATTAACGTGGCTTCTCAAAAATATCCCGTTGCCTTGGGAATTAAAGTTGAAACCCTTTTGAAAACACCCGACGCCCATATGAGAGATTCTCCCGACCCAGCTTGCCACATTGTTCATCATCGATCAATTACCTGAAAGATATGTTTAAAAAGTCGTCAATATATAAATATTGGTGAGTTCACAGGTTTTAGTTTATCAAACTTTATCACTTTGGGAATTTCCATGTTATGACAATTCATAGGAGTTGCAAGTTCCTACAATTCTACTTGAGCCTATAATCAAACCAAGACAAAATAATAATGCCCCGCTCCAAGTCGTTACTCGGTATTCCTACGACTTGATTTCAGAATACGTGCACCCCCGGCATACGCCGATGCATAATCGACGCTATCGATTAGGGGTGGGCCTTGTCAGGCACCAATAGTACTATTCAAATATTCCTTCGGTTTCATTTCCTTGAATTAATGATCATAGTACAGAGGTCTCAACCCCGAGTGGCGATCACAACTCAAGTACTTATCCCGTCAAACATTTCCCTACATATCTTTCCCCCGAAAACATAAAATAGTTTAAAATGGGGCCGTGAGACTCACCTGAATCTGTGTTTGGCTCGAAAAGGAAGATAGCAAGTTTTTGTGGTCCCGCACCTACAAACGTCCTAGGCGTATAAGTCACTACACCTATAGTTCATGTGCCTTGGCAAGTTGTACACCCAACTCCCCGACCACGTTTTGTTCCAATTCCCGTTTAATTAGACGCGTATCCTAGGTTCGTTGGCGCTGGATTACCCTTTTCTTACGAGTTATGTATTATTCTCGTTAATGTTCTTTGTAACTTGTATACTATTATTCTCGACACAACTCTACCTAACGTATAATTATTTTCCCATTTAAATAATTATACTTAGGATCGTATTGTTCGATATAATGTATTCTTAATACCCGACCCGACTCACTCTGCCGCATATTTATTTTCCCATTTAAATAAATATGCTAAGGTCTTGTCGTTCGGTAATATATTCTTAACGCCCGACTCAACTTACCATGCCGTACATTTATTTTCCCATTTAAATAAATATACTAGGATCTTGTCGGTATTCACATGTTCGTAGATATATTTTACCTACTCGTCTCGGTTTTCCTTCTCGCATATCTACTTTCCCATTCAAATAGATATACTAGAATTTCGTCGAGATGAGCATGTATACATACATCAAGGTGTGAATTTTCCTTGTTAAGTCCATACGTTGTTTAGCGTTTTTAATTCTTTACGTTATGCTTTCTCCCACGAATATTCTTTCTAACACTTAGGAAGTGTTACATAAGTTTCACCCATGTTATATATATTTTACTTCTTAAAATATATATTTTCATCTTGCCGCAAAGGCATTCTTTTCTCGTTTGTCCGTTTATCTGTTATCGTTAGTTCATGTAACTAAGTCCGTTAGTTAGCTTTTTCCACGTTTTCTTTCAATATGCGTTCTATGGAAATATTATTCATACTTCCAATTCCGAACATATATTGCTTGGAAAAAAAATATACTTTTGTATTTTTAGTTCAACTTGTTATCTTGTATTCCAAAAATGTTTCCGATACTTTATATTCCCATTTATATAAAAGTATCCATTTTTGTACAAGTTTTCTCAAGTCTTTACTTTTGTTCAATATTTTATAAAACCTTTATTTTTATAAAATCCTTAAGTTAACTTAACCTCCTATTTTTATAAAACTTCTATTTTTATAAAAATACATTTTTCAAAATATACATACGTCGGTTTCTTATGTTTACCAAAACTATACTTGGAAAACCATTATTTACGATTTTGACACCAAACTTTCCGTGAACACATTTTTGGACCAAAGTTTCTAAAATACTTATTTCAGTCCATCAACTTTCAAAGTTTCAACATTAGTCCCTTAACTTTTAAATGTTACTTTTTCCATCCTAACTTCCAAAGTTAGTATTTTTCTTCCAACTAGTGGACTTTGAAGAATCATATTTCCCATGTTTGGTTATTTTTACATTATTCCACTTCTAATATTCTTTTATTTCATTATTAATGCTTTTAACATGTGTGTTTTATGTTTTTATCCAACATATCCAAATTTCACTCATCCAAGTGAGTAGACTTTGAACATGTAACTTTTTCATCAATGATTATCTAACATATTCCAACATATTTTTGACATTAGCTAGTCATTTTATGATGATTAAAACCATCTTTTATCATATTCAAGTCATTTTCAAAAATCATGTTCCAATCATCATCCAACTCAAGTGTATGTACATATTTCTACATTTTCTTAAAATATCACATTACTAATATTAAATCCATGATTTATCCATGTTATTATTCTTCCATTTTTACTCTTGTAAGATACATTATCTTTATGTTTTCAAAACCACATTCTACCCATCAATGTACAACTTGCTCATAAGAACACATAATATGAACATTACAAATCAAAGCAAGGTTAAACTTACTACTAGCTCAAGGCTAGGGAAGACAAAAACCTTGGATTGGATGGGGTTTAGTGTGTTCTTCCAAAGGGTTAAGCTCCAAGCTCTTGAAACACACAATGGGGTTTTGAAGGATAATGATCTAGAGATGATTTGGTAGTGTAAAATTTGTAAGAAAAATGTATATGTTTGGGTGATATGGTACGGCCAAAGGGGAAGGAAGAAGAAGAGTTTTTTGGTTTTTGTTGTTTCAAGTATGTCTGTATGTATCTTTATAATATCTTCTCCAAATCTCTCCAAGATTACCCAATATCCTTCTTAGATTATGGAAGATTTAATGGATTTTGTGAGATTATGAAAATCTTTGGAGGTAATAAGAGGGTGTTTGGTGCCGTGAGTTAGAGAGAGAAAGAAGAGGATTAGGTGATTTTTGGCCAATGCAATCCCATGCATACTCATGATTAGCAATAATCCTAATGGGTTAATGAGATAACACAAGATATTAATCATTTGGGTGGGCCATAGGCCGGCCCTTGGGGTGTCTTGGGTGGGGTCCACTTTGCTAAATATTACCTATAATTATTATGTTTAATTTACTCTTGTTCGGGTACCGTCCGGGTATTTTCGGGTTTTTAATCGCGTGTTATCCGAATATTAAAAATACCCTTAACATTCCTTAAACGTAGTCCAGTTTAAGCGTTGATAAATTATTTTGGCTTTTGTCGGGTGAAATTATATGTTACGCGCGTATCGGGTGCGGTACGCGCACTTTATTCGTTACCGGGAGATTTGTATAACAAGCTTTCACGTATGGCTTTGGAGTTCCAAAACCCATTATATTTTGTGAAATTACGTTTTATTTTATATCCCGGGTGTCCGGGATCCGTTTCGCTTATTTAATTTTTACCGGGTAATCGCCAGTGTCCATACCGGATAATTTACTCGCACATGATCCTATCATGTTTTGTCATTAAACATATGCATTCCTATGCATTATTTGGGAATTGCTATCTTTCTAAGGCCTCAGTTAAATAATCAACACATAATTACATTTAATTACGTTAATCGCGTATAGTTAATTAGTACGGAATTACCTTAATTTTGCCGGTTGTTACAAAAAACCATCTGGAGGAATCGAGGATACAACAAAAACTTCAGATTCCTCGTGCCATTGACAGGTTCCAACAGATGTTCCATCAGCATCCCTGATACATTGAACGGTTTGTTCAATACCAGTGCTACCATCATCGAGCTAATACTCTTTCGCATCAAATCATATCCTCCAGCAGCTAAACCAAAGACGTGAATCAACACATGTGCCAAGTATTTGAATTGTGGACACAGCTTTCCCTTGTGCAATGAGCCATCAGTAATCGGTCGATTGTATTTCATCCTTAGAAAGCACTTTCGTTGTTCCATAAAGCTAAGCTCTCTGGGATCAGTCTTTTCATCTTGAAGATTCAAGGCTTCTCTGATATCTTTCTCTGAAACGATAACCAATTTTCCTTGTATCTTGCTCACCAAAGACGATTCGCATTCCCAGAAATCCATCTTTGCTTCAGTCCAAAATTCTTGTATCATGTCTCGGTAGATAATGGCAGGTGTAGCAATTGCGTCTATCACCCGACTTCTTTTCAAGAACTCTATGATCTCTATGAACTCCGTATGCTTTTTAACTTCTCCAAGATACGCACAACAATTATGCGCATTCTCGAATGGTAAAGGCTCTTCAGTTACTTTCTTTGCAGGCTATGAAGATGATCCGGCTTGTTCAGTAGGCTTCTCCTGTTCAGACATGATTCAATCTGTAAAAACAAAACAAATACACATGTTAAAAATCGACAAAATATTCAAAATTTGAAAGTTTGGTAAGTAAACTTCTCATTCGCCCAAACGGAGGTGCGAATGAGAAAATATTGGTACGAAAGAGAACTTTCAAAGGTACGAATGTAAAAGATTTTGATAAAATGTTTCATTCGACCATTTGTTCTTCTTTTGCCCAAATAATCATCTCCTTCGCCCAAATTAGTCACCTTCGACCATTCGTAATGGGCGAAAGAGACTGTTCTTATTTCAAATTTTCAATTCTGAGAATCTGTTGATTTTAACTTGTTGTTTTGATTCATTAAGCAAGTAATAGCACCGATTAAGATTTCCAAATCAACAGTTTTATCAATTAAGCATTATATCAGTGTTGTCTAATTAAAACTAGGGTTCGAATAAAGAAGATGATCAAATGATCAAACTGATGGATTAAAATCCTTAGTTTTTGTATTTTCTCCCCCTAAAACACTGATAGAATGAATCCTAATCAACAATTAAGTCAATGATCATGGTTTGTATCAGTTTTTGATTTCTAGGGCTCAAATCTGAAAAACAACGATTAATCCTTGAAAATGAGGTGTTAACCTGTAACAAGAAGTGCAAAATGATCAGTAAAGTGAGGCGAACACAATGGTATATGGCAAAACAACAGGGCAATAAGTGGACTTCAATTCAGAAATGAAATTTTGAAAAAACTTTGTATGGGTTCGAATGAGACAGAACTGGTATATATAGGCATGCTCCTTCGCCTAAATACACCGGTCGAATGAGAAGCTTCTGGTTCCTTCGACCCTATTTAAAGGTTCGAAGGAGACAAAAGGGTTTGAATGTGGAAATTATTCAAGAACACTCTCATTCGCCCAATTACACTGTACGAAGGAACAACAAAAATTCCACGTTCGACCAAACGAATGGGCAAACGAAAACTGGAATTTTGACAAATTTTCCAAATCTCAAAAACGAGTCCTGTTCCAATTATTTTTCAACTTTTAAGCATCCAACATTCATATTTTCACATTAAAAAGATTACAAAGCTCAAATGGTTGATCAAGGTTTAGAATAATCGGCATCAACCACCATCAGCTATCAAAAATAAGATAGAAATGTAAAATCTTTTTGGATTTTCTAAAGTTTATGCTAAAACACACCTAAAATCTTTTTGAGTTTTGTAATTTTTGACGAGAAAATAAAATGCAGAAATGTAAATGAAAAACAGTAAATGTTTTGAGATTTCCGGTAAAGGGATCATATCAGTTATTGAGAAATCTGATCACACCGTTGATCTTTAGAATTATTATCATTAAAGACAATGTGTGATATGGCAACTGCTGATATTCTGATCCACATAAACTCACATGCAGACTTTTGTGCAGTGCTTTAGACTGATACTAGTATATATAGTATAAACAAAATTGTCTGTGGTTCCTACGCACACGACATACTCCCGTATCAAGAAGTAAATGCACAAAGACTCATTGTAAAGCGTGATTATGCTTTCGTCGTCTGTAATTTACAAAGTATAATGCACAGAGGTATACAGGTCAGCAAAGTAACATGTGCATTTTACTAGGTTGAGGACTGATATCAATCATGATTTGCATCAGTGATTAATACGATGTAATAGATAATCTTTGATCATCATAAAACATAGAAAGTTCCTCAATTCGGTAACTTTAGGATTTGGCATAAAGCTCTTTTATAAAGACACCCTGTCTGATCTAGGTCTGTAATGACTTACAGCAGAAGATTAGAGAGGCTATCCCCAGACAACTAATAACATAACGACCCTAAACCTCCGAGTTTTGTACAAATACCCTATCAAACGAAATTACGGTACTAAGACCATATGCCAATGAGGAGTTCATCCACACAACAATGCGTTTGATATGTATGTATCAGGCACGCAGTAATAGGTCTACGAAGCCTATCAGCACATCGCACAGACTCAGACACACGCCCTATATAGTATTACATTTCTTAGAATGTGTCAGATCCCCACTGATGTACTATCATTTCCCCTTTTACTCCAGGAAATCATTTTTGGTTTTTCTGATTTATATAAATTTTTTGAATTTACTGTTCCCAAGGATAAGCTGGAGCATTTCAAATATGTGACTGCCCAGATATCGTTTGTTCACAGAAATCTGACGGCATTAATCTAAGGGAAGAAGATAAAGCAGTCAGCAAAGAAATTTTCTAATTTTTATGGATTTTGAAAGTTTTCTGAAAAACAGTAAAAATTCAACTAAAAAGCGATAAACTGAGGTGGTGATCAGTCTTGTTTTTCTTTAATACCATTAGCTTTTAAAAGATAATCAAATCTGGATTTGTCAAAAGCTTTGGTAAAAAGATCTGCACGTTGGTAATCAGTGTTGATTTTGACCATATCGATCAACTCTTTAGCATAACAATCACGGATAAAATGATATTTAATCCGGATATGTTTAGCCTTTGAGTGATTTACTAAGTCTTTTGTTAATGCGATTGCGGCTTCATTATCACAGTAAATAGGGGTTTTAAGAAATTGCAAACCGTAGTCCACCATCTGTTGTTGGATCCAATGAACCTGTGAGCAGCAGCTCGATGCTGAAACGTATTCTGCTTCACATGTGGATAGTGCAACTGCGGTCTGTTTCTTGCATTGCCAGGTCAGGAGCCTGCTCCCCATAAACTGGCATCCAGCCGTTTGTGGATTTGTTGTCTTTGTCACAGCCACCCCAATCTGCATCACTAAAAGCGATTAGGTCAAAATTATCCTCATGAGGGTACCAAAGTCCTTTCGATGGACAACCCTTCAGATATCTAAGGATGCGCTTGACAGCTGCAAGATGACTTTGTTTCGGCTTCGACTGATATCGTGCACAAAGACATGTTGCAAACATTATATCCGGTCTAGACGCGGTGAGATACATCAGAGATCCGACGATTGCTCTGTATGTAAATGGATCAGTCAGCTCCCCCTTAGCGTCAACTCCAATCCCGTGATTAGGTTGTATCGGGGTATCCATCGGCTTCGAATCTTCCATCTGGAATCGGCTCAAGACTTTAGAAACATATTTGGTTTGGTGAATAAGGATCCCCGTTGGTCTTTGCTCCACCTGCAAGCCTAGGAAAAACTGCATTTCACCCATTGCGCTCATCTCGAACTTTTCCTGCATAACTTTTTCAAATTCCCTGCACAGAAGTTCGTTAGTAGACCCGAATATGATATCATCAACATAAATTTGCACAAGAAGCAAGTCATCTCCTGCTCGTTTCGTGAACAGTGTGCAGTCTACCAATCCGCGTTTGAAACTTTTCGAGAGAAGATACGTGCTCAGCTCCTCATACCATTGTCTCGGAGCTTGGTGCAACCCGTAGAGAGCTTTGTTTAAGACATAAACCTTATCCCGGTGAATAGGGTCCTCAAAGCCTGGTGGTTGACCTACGTAAACTTCCTCTTTGACCACACCGTAAAGAAATGCGCTCTTTACATCCATCTGATACACCTTGAATTTCTTCCAGGATGCAAATGCCAGAAACATACGTATAGCTTCCAAGCGTGCAACAGGTGCATAGATTTCATTGTAGTCGATTCCCTCAACTTGATGAAAACCTTGGACAACCAAACGAGCTTTGTTTCTCACTATAACTCCTCTATCATCCTTTTTACACTTAAAAACCCATTTGGTTCCTATCTTCTTTCTTCCCGGGGGCAAATCTGTCAGTGTCCAAACCCCAAGTTTCTGAAATTGTTACAACTCTTCTTGCATTGCTTCCACCCAAGCATCATCCAAAAGAGCTTCCTTGTACGTCCGCGGCTCGACCTGCGAAACATAACAAGCGAAAGACCAGTCATTTTGAAAACCAGATTTTTGTATTTTGGCATATAAAGCAAGATTGCCAATATTCTCTAGTGCTTGAGCATTCCTCAATTGCCCTCTTGTCATAACGCTGCTACCAGGATCACCAATAACCTGTTCAATCGGGTGTATTCGATGTATCCGAGATTCCGGATAATCAGGTACTTGCACTCCCGTTTGAGTCGTCAAATTCTCTGTAGAAACCAGATCATTATCCACATTTGATGATGAAGCACCATTTGGATTTGGGTTCACTGGAAGTGTCACTGTAGCATTGTCCAGAATAGCTTCACTTGTAGCATCATCATCTTCATCTTCTGATTCGGATGAATTAAGCGTTGTTGAAGCTTCTTGGAACACTTCTTCTTCTTCCATCACAGGAGCAGTGGTATCATTAGAAACCGCTTGAGGATTTACGATGATCGGACGCACTAACGGTGAAGTCACTGCATTTTCGACCTCGTAATATAAACGGAGTACAGCTTCTTCAACCATGCTATCTAGGTTGAATGATTCGAAGAAATCTTTGTAATCAAACATCCAGTCTGGACCGCCTCCCTGTACATTCTGAGTGTATCTTTGTACTTCGACGTTAGCCCACTCCTCGAATTTTCTAGTTCTTTTGTTGAATACCCGTTTGAGTGGGGTTGCATATCCAACAAAATAACCTTCTTCAGCCTTTGGTGGGAACTTCTCCGAAGGATTAAGCATTGTACACGGGGCTCCAAACGGTTCTAGATACTCTAGATTCGGCTTTCGTCGGTTCAACAGCTCATAAGAAGTTTTACCAAACTTCTTCACTGTTAAAACACGAATTAGAGTATAACATGCCGCGTAAATTTCTTTGTTCCAGAACATTACTGGAAGACTAGAATCCGCAAGCATTGTTCTCGCCGTTTCGATTAGAGTCCTGTTTTTACGTTCTGCGACACCGTTCTGTTGGGGTGTATACGGAGCGCTGTATTCGTGATGAATTCCCTTGTTTTCACAAAGATCATCCATCTGAGCATTCTTGAACTCCATCCCATTATCACTCCTGATCCTTTTGATCTTTAGACCATAGATATTCTCCAGACGAGTGAACAGAACTTTCAGGTTGTCAAACGTGTCGCTTTTCTGGTATAAGCACATAACCCATGAGAATCTTGAGTAATCGTCAGTCACCACAAGACAGTACAATTCCCCAGCATGACTTTTACGCTTGACTGGACCACATAAATCCATGTGCAAACGCTCAAGCGGTAGTTCAACGGAATTGACTTTCTTTGGTCTATGGGTTTGTTTGTGCTGCTTACCCTTTTTACAACTAATACACTTGTCATTCAAATGAAAATGTTTCACATTAACTCCAGTGACAAGTTCATTTTTCACCAACTGGTTCATCTTTCTCAAATGAATGTGTCCCATTCTCCTATGCCACATGATAGATTCTTTTTATGTCGCCTTAGAGAGGAAACACATGACTTGGCCATGGGTGGTCATAGCTTTGGACATATCGAGAATATACAAGTTGTTTACTCTCTGTGCCTTTAGCATCACCCACTCTTTTGGAAGTTCAAAACCCGGTTTCAGGATGTAACAAGATTTGTCGTCAAAATAAACAGAGAATTGTTTATCACAGATTTGGCTGACACTGAGTAGATTGTAAGCTATCTGCTTCACATAAGATATCCGCTCGAATGTCACTACCCCATTGCTAACACTACCCTCCATCGTAATGTAGCCTCCTTTATTCCCCGCAAACGCTACATATCCTCCATTTATGTTCTTGATATCAAACAGTAGCGTGAGATCCCCTGTCATGTGTCCGGAAGCTCCACTGTAAATAATCCAGAGGCTGCTAACAGGACCAGCTGGAGCTCCCTGCACATATCAAGTAAAACAATTAGATCTTTCGGGGGACCCAAGCCTGTTTGGTCTTGGGTCTTTGAACTGATTGATTCAAAGATTCATTTGTTTCATAAACATCTTGGGTTTTAACAACCTCTTTCTTTTCACACTCAACATTTGCCTTTTCAGATTTCACATTCTGTGAAGTTGAAGCACCCTCAGAACCCGTTGATGACCAAGATTGTTCAGTCCGTTTCAAGATCCGGATCTGAGATTTTGAAGTCTCAGCCGGTTGCTTTACTCCGTCCTTGAATGTTACCTTCTTGGTTACCTTCTCTGATTTAACAGAGACAGGTCCAACTGCTGATTTGACATTAGGTTTAGCAGGAACCTTTTTGTTTTCAGCAGTTGTGTTCACCAATGGTTTCTTCAATGGTTTCTCAGTGGCTATCCGGTTGCGTCTGTCATAAGTCATCGGACGATTTTCCCTCTTTTTGATAAAATTGTTTTGGTTATAATAAGGTGTTGGCTGAGGGAAAAACCGTCTTTGTGGATAACTGTAATTATCAACCGGATAATCATGTCTTTGCTTCAACTCCATCTTGTGCCTCTTGTGTCGTACATACGGACAGGTGGCAAGTAAATGTCCCCTTTCCCCGCACTTAAAACACGCACGGTACTCTTCATAGTTTTCCTTGATGTTCGACTTAGAAAAACTCGCAATGGGATATTGATCAACCATGCATTGTTTTCTTAAACTCGCAGGAGCTGGGTCCTTTGAGTAAGTCGGCTCAATAAAACTATTTGACTTGTCTGTTGGTTTAACGAATTGTGTGACATTGACCTTTGCGTCTTTAGAATTATCCGAATAAATTTTCTATAAAATGGCTGGAGGAATATCATTGGTTCGTTCATGTTTTGGAAACTAAATTGTACTTTCCTGCCAGATCTTTTCAATTTTAGAATAGTTCACAAATTGAATCGGATATTCGTCATCAGACATAATCTTATCGGAGCCTTGCATCCGATAGAAAACTTTCACAGGTTTATCACACGATTCGTTGTTCTCTTCATTTGATTTCTCAGTTTTAGTTTCAATTTTCTTTTCAATAGATTTAACCACATTTTTCTCAACTTTCTTAACCATTTTCTTTTCAACATTTTTATCAATAGACTGCTCAACTTTCTTAGCAACATTCTTTGCTGGTTGATTCTTTCTGTGAGCATTAGCCATGGGATGGACAATCTGAGATGGTGAGACTGGTTCAGTAGTGATGATATGATTTTCATCAGGAATATCACTCTCTTTCTCAACAACCGTCTCAGACTGTTCATCTTCTTCATCAGAATCATCTGCAGCTACCACACCTTCATTGTTCCCCAGAACAGGTCTAACATCAGAATACGGGTCTCCGACACTGGATGTGTTGGACTCGTTATCTGATGTAGAGTCAGTTTTGACTAAGCTCTCCGGTGCTATCGCATGCAAATTATGGTTTTCGAACAACACCGGAGATGGGACAGCTTTGTAGCTTGCACTACTCGACTGTGAAGGTTCTTCGATGATGTGGTTAACTACATAAGCAATGTGCTTATAGCTCTCTAACTTTTTATTCACTTTTTCAGCGAAGCACTTGATGGTTGCCATTTCTAACTTTGTGTTTTCCATTTCATTTATATAGTTGTTAATGGTAAGTTGCTTTAAAGACAAAGTCTTTTTCAATTCAGAAACATCCTTTTTGTAACCATCAAGTACTTTGTTGAATTCTTTTGCTTCCTTTTGATAAGTTTGACAGTTTATTTTCACACTCTCAAGTTGTACCTTGAGTTGCTTATTTTCTTCTGTCAAATTGTCAAAAATGGAACATTTATCACAAACATGGGATTTAGATTGAGATTCAGTACTTACCGGTTTAGGTGGTTCTGTCATTGCCATCAGTACGAAATGAGCTTCCTTCCCTGCAAAGAATTTTGAGTAATCAATCTTTGTGCAGGCATCATCCACCATGCACGACTTGCGGGTCATTAGGAAATCTGCTACAGCTAGCAACTGATCGATGTCATCGTCTAGTGAGTTCACACTAGCTTCTGAGTCAGAATCACTTTCCATGTCCGAGTAAGCCGAATCATATTGTTCTCCAACATCTGTGACATAATCAAGAATCATTCCAGACTTCTTGTCTTCAAACTCATCATTCACATCCTCATTCAACTCTTCTATTTTCAACTTCGTCAATTTTTCTGTCACAACATCTTCTTCAATCTCCACATGTTCATCCAAACTCATCTTTTGTGCCACACAAGCCACATTTCCTGTAGTAATCTCTTCCACTCCTAATTGCATACCCGTCCAATCAAAACCTTCATCTCTTTGGATCACAAGTGCTTGATTTTGATTTTCAGTTTGGGTTTGGGTTTGAGTGTTAGGTGTAGAGATGGGAACAATGGTTCGGTTTGGATTCTGTTGTGGCTGGTTTTGAGATGTGGATTGTCTAGTATTGGTATTTTGTTGTGTGTTTTGACGGTTCTGGTAGTTGTTTTGAGGTTGAAAGCTAGAAATGTTGGTACTGTTGTATGATACCTGATTCTGGTTTTGGTTTTGTCGGTTTTGGTAGCTTGAATTGAACGGGGTTCGATTACCTTGTTGAGTCGGCTGTGTACACTCTCTCTTGAAATGACCCTTCTCACCACAATTAAAGCATGTGACCTTGGCTTTGTTAAAGCCATAAGTGGTGTTTGGAGAAGTCGAAAGGTCAGTTATCCCTGTTTTCTGAATAAAATCAGTGGCTCTTCTCATGATGCTAGCAAACGCCCACTGTATATCCATAAGCTCCATTTCCTCTTTATCGAGTTGTGCATAGTCCTCATTGGTTAGATTGTTGTTTCCAATCTGACTAGCAACTAAACCGTTGTATGATGCAATCATTGCAGATACTAATGCTACATGCTGTTAAGCAATCTCAACAGTAACATTGTTAAGGTTAGAAGTCTCTAACACAATCGGACTTTGATTTGATTGTGTTTGAGTGATCTGCATTTGGTTCATGTGAGGATTATATGGTTGTTGTTGAGATTGGCTGGCAGTGTAACAGGCAGCTTGTTGCATAGGTGAAAAAGGTGGGATGAAATTAGGTGTTTGATAAGATTGTGGTGTATATGATGAAGTTTGGGCAAGATAGTTTATTGGTGCTTTGGTGGGTTCAACAACATTAGATACACAAGCAATATGAGGTGCAACACTTGAAGTAGAGCTAGAAGTAGAAAGAGAAGTAGATGTACCACTCACATACAACTCTGGATTCTCTGGAATCTGTGCTCTCTTTGCTTTCCTCTTCTCCTCCATTTCTTTGTTCTCCAGTTTTTGTATGAACTCATTGATAGTCCAATACTGGTATGCATCTTTTTCTTTCAACACTTCAATATGTTGGTTCCAATATGGTGGTAAAGCATCAACAAATTTATCTACCAGTTCAGACATAGGTATGCTAATCTCGTAGCTCGAGAGCTTTGTGAGCAAGTGGCAATACCTTGGAACCAATTCTTTTAAAGTCTCGTTACCCATGTAACTAAAGTTTTCGAACTCTTTAC
Organism: Ambrosia trifida; assembly: GCA_028751855.1. Taxonomy (NCBI): domain Eukaryota; kingdom Viridiplantae; phylum Streptophyta; class Magnoliopsida; order Asterales; family Asteraceae; genus Ambrosia; species Ambrosia trifida. The sequence continues at coordinate 143,098,489 of CM054124.1, read as the reverse complement.
GAAGCTCTTCCATTCTCAGCTTCCTAGTCTTCTCGTTACCATCATGTCTATTTCTCAGCATATCCCACAACTGTTTTGAAGTAGTACACGATCCGAACTGATGCAGCAAGTCAGTGTTGATCGCCTGAGATAATTGAGAAAACGCCTTTTTCTCGATCGCGAACTTCTTCTTCTCATCATCACTCAAGTTATCTAATGGTATAGGTTCACCTATGTTCTCCAGAATAGGAGCAACATAACCTTTCACTATCATCTGCCATGCCTCGGCTCCCTCTAAGCCTTGTCCCTCCACATGTATCTTGAACTTTGTCTTCCATGTGTTATAGTCAATCATATCCATGAACTTTGGTGGACGATTTCCACTGCCTGATGATAGATCATGAATGAGTGTAGATATGGCATTGATCGTTTGTGAATGAACTGCAGCTGCTGCTACTCCCCAATAGTCGCCAATTGATTGCTGTAATGGTTGCATAACTTGCTGTGGAGTAGAAATAGTCATAGCCATGTACTTGATTGGCTGAGATGGTGGACTAGTCTTCTGAGCTACAACAGTCCATGGATCTCTGGTTGTCTGCTGCTGTGGTGCTGGATTAGGTCTTAACGTAGTTGGAAAGTTCCACATCTTAACCTGTAAATGTTCAAACACGAAAAGATTAGAAAAATTTTAAAAAACAGGTTTTAACTTCGCACTAACGTATGGTCGAATGAGGAAAATTCTTCTCCTTCGACCGTTTGGAAAGGTACGAATGTGGACTATGACAACACACAAACTCTTTCGACCGTTTGTTCTCTCTTTCGACCGTTTGTTCCCTCCTTCGACCGTTTGATTAGTCGAATGAAACTCTGATGGTCGAATGTACAACAATAAGCTATGAAACTCTACGTTCGACCACAAAATCAACACCTTCGACCAAAAAATCACTCGTTCGACCAAAATTACTCACACCTTCGACCGTTCTCTCTAGGTTCGACCCTACTCTTTCAAAAACGGTTATTCTTTGAAAATCAGTTAATTTTGGTTATGTTTATCAAATGTTGATAGATTTTGATGATTTTAATCAGGTTTTGATCCGGAATTGATTTAGAACAAGTTTATCAAAGAGAATTATCCATTTTAACCATGAAAACAAGCTCTAATCAATCAAAAACTCATCAAATCAGTTTGTTCTATGAAAACAGAAACTTTTTGACCAAAATTGGGTCCAAATCAACTGAGAAACTATCAATTTGTGATTGTTTGATCCAGAATGGCTCTGATACCACTTTGTATGTGCTAAATGGATCGATAAATCAACAAAGAAATGATCAAACAAGTTTTATTTAGGTGCAGAAACCCTAAACCAATCACAAAATGATAATCAATCAGATCAAAATAAACAAATCATCATTCAAAGCTTTTCTCATTAATAAACAACTCAATTACACGTTAATATGATCAAAACATTAAAGACACAACGTGAATTAAGCTTAACAAAACTCTAGAGAGACACACTGAAAATGGATGGAACAATAATGACTTAAACTACATTCAAAAATCAGCTTGACCTATTTATAGGCTGCACATTCGCCCACCGTGTTGGTGCGAATGTGCACATTCGACCAAACAGCCTGGTCGAATGAAGCAATACATAACAAACTAAATCTTCCTTTGCCTCCTGTCTCTCCTTCGTATGATCTTCTTCCTTCGTACCCTTGAAAACCTTCCTTCGCCCACATAAAGACTCCTTCGCCCACTCGACTCAAAACATTAACATATGTTTATTGTACAATCCAAAGCTTTAGTCGCATAAATGCATCTACAAATACATATACTAAGATTCCTAAAACATTGATATAAACCTAATATCAAATACTACAACAATAGTATTGTCTAATAATAATTGCTAACAACAAATAGCATAGTCAAGATAAAGGATCAAAATGTAAATGGTTTAAAAAAATCACTTCTGAACGATACCGGAAACCCCTTTTCTGTAACACCCCAACCGATGGCGGAATCATCGAGGTGTCACGTAGTGACGATTGTTCAAAAGCACATGGTACTAAAATGTAAATATATTATTGAATAATTTAAATTGTCTTACATAGATGAAATGGAAAAAAAAATACAAGTCTGAATGAAACATGAAATTTGAAATAACTTATTAAAAGCAAGCACTAAAGTCCATTGCTATAGTAATAACATCAAACTGCACCTGAAACATGTACAAAATAAGTTTTGTCAACATATGAAATGTTGGTGAGCATTCCTAGTTTTAATACATATAGTAAGTTGGAAAATGTTATACAATTCAAGTGCAAAGCTACAGTGCATTTATGTAAACTATGTATCATACAAATGAGCGAAATCAATCCTGTGACTGTATAAATGTACTAAATGAACGGCGGTGTGTACTTATCCAATAAGTGGATAATAACTTAACCATAACCATGGATTCTCCGATGAAAAAGGGGGAGAATCACCTAGGTGGGTTGTCAAGCCAATAGCGCTATCCAATGTTAAGGTCAGCTTGTACAATGTTAATGATTTCGCTAAGTACAAATGTATTCTACATGTAATGTCTAAGCATAAAACACGTTTGTAAGCAAATGCACATAGTACTAGAATTGTATTGTAAAAATGTGAACTTGTATTTGCAATTTGTAAAAGTGTACATGTAACACCCCAAAAATGAATAAAAGCAAAAAAAGGGATAGGAAATACTCACTTTCGCCAAATGACTAGATGACTAAGCGAGCGTGAAAATGCGAGCAATCGAAAGATTCAACAACGAAACTAGTCCAATTTAGAAGAAAAGAAACTGAATAGGAAAAATATCAAGCTTCCAATTCGCCAATTACAAGAGCTTATAATCAAAGCTTCAAATGTAGAAGTAATATACTCTAAAAGAAAGGTATGAGGGAGAGTTTAATCGGATTGAAACAATTGATTTAGAGGTGCAAAGTGTAATGGGTCATAGGTGGTTTTATACTAGTTTTGGATTCAATTAAGCTTTAAAACTGGTCAAAACTATAAAGTAAGGTTTTAAGATGAATTGATTATTTGACTAGGATTTTGACTGAGACTTTGACTAGGACTTTTGACTAGGATTTTGACTAAGACTTTGACTGGGACTTTTGACTGGAACTTTGACTGTTTAACTGTCTTAGCGGACCGCGAGGGCTAAAAAAATAATTTTTCTAATTTAATCAATTTTAAGTTATAGACTTGTTTCCTTCTGTTTCTAAGTTGTTTTAGGACCGAAAGTTAAGGGCTTTGAGTATCAAGGTCTGAAACATACGTGCTCGAGTGTAGATGTGAGTATAAAACGTGCATACTTTTACTTATAAAAATTATAAGTTTTATTAAATTGTGAATTTTGGTCCTATTAAAATACGAGGGTTAAAAATGAAAATTTTGAAATAGTTGAGGAACCAATTATGCACATTTATGAAAAGTGAAGGGTGCAGGTTGTCACAGTCTCCCCTACTTTAGAAAATTTCGTCCCGAAATTACTTTCAAGTGAAGGTTTCCATGAAACAAAAGACATTTGTAAAAAGGCAAGTAGATTTTAAGAAATGCATCAGCCATGATTTGACAAAATTTGAAGTAGTTGTTTAATACCCAAAATAAGAGTTTGAAAATCCTTAAAAGGTTAGAGAATTAAGAGTTTATAATGAGCAAGGTTTGGAAAAAGTATGTAACTCGTTAGGGCAGGGCAATGTTATAGTAGCTTCCCTTACTTTAGAGAAGTTTCTAACCGAACTTTATTAAGGACGTGCAACAGGATTTTGTCTAACAGAGAGTGTAAGAGTATACAAGGTTTGCGTTTTCTGTGTGGATGGTCCAGAGAAAGACTCTAGGAAGTCAAATTGAAGCTCGTGTAAGAACATTCTTATCGAAAATGCTAGCTATTAGTCAACAATCTAATAAAGAGATAGTAATGGGTAGGTTCTTGGTCAGACTCCTAGTCCGCTCCTGCAGTATTGCTCGTGCTTATATATAGGGTGTACCGCAGCTAACCCACCACACTACTGATACTTTGGACTTGTACTGATTGTCTACCAATAGCCTAAGTAGAATCGCACACCACCCCCATGTACCTGTAAATCCATGATTGCGTTCCGGACCGTAATCATCAATTTACCTTACACTAGGGTGCTATGCTTTTCTATAACACTAACATAAGTAATACAAGAAACAATGCGTGCAACCAAAATGTGTTAAGTAGTAGATACTGCTCAAGTATAAGATGCGGTTAGAGGTTCTTCCCCTTTCAGGTTCACCTTTTAACCGTAATGAGATTAATGTGTAAGTATAAGACATGATTAGGGGTTCTTCACCTTTCGGGTTCACCCTTAACCGGTAAATTTTTGTTCACATCATTGGGCTCTAAACAACCATATTGATAAACTCTGAGGATTACACCATTCCCCTTGGGTTAAAGGAATACTCTTAACCGAGTCGTACATGGGAACTGGCTTTGATCTCATACGAGCTATCAATTAGTATGTTCGTTGGTCATGATGATGAACAAAATAATGTAAAGTATAACAGGGTTTTGCTCACAACAAAAAAAATATGCATACCAAATATGCGTTCATGTAACTATATAAGTATAGCATAAAATTTCGATTGAAAGAATAGCATAACGTAAATCGAGTAAATCGCACAATTTGCACAAAATGAAAGTAAACGAGTTAAATTAATGCTCAAAACTAGTGTTGTAAGAATAACTACTAATAACTAGTGCGAGAATAGTTTCGAATAACGCGTGAAAATAACTACCAACAAAAGAATAATACAAAAATAATAAGATAATGTACGAACGTAACTATAAATAGAATGGTGTAAAAAAATAATGAAATTTACTGTAAACGAAAGTGCGCAGAACAGACGTATAGTCTACTGGTATGAGGATAACTTTTTGGAAACCGAAGAATGTTTTAAGTTCAAAACAGGTTCACTTGAAAAGATTTCGTAGGTACAAATTTTCATGTGTTTACGAGAAGTCGAGTTTGAAAAGTTTTATAAGGTATATTATTAGTTGCAAATTCCTCCCGAAAACATATATTGGATACGTTATATGAAAACATGTAGATTTACATTTGATTTGTAAAATATGCAATGAAAGGTTATAAAATGCAAGATGAAACCATTTCATGAAGTGTGTGTAAATCTAATGTGTTTCGAAAGACCAAGATTTAAAATAATGTGAAGGTTGTGAATGATCCCAGATGCCTTGACGAATTTTGGAAAATAAAATTTTCTGTATTTAAACATTTCTTTAACTTGTGGGTTGAAAAGTCGGAAATTTTTAATTGTTATGAAATGTTGAGAAAATCGAAGTGTTACCCGTTAAGACTAGGTAAACTTGAAACCTTTTAAATTTTCAAACTTTTACGAAATTTATACATTGAAAGATCATTTATTTGCAGGATCGTTAAGGCATCTCTTTGGGCTCATAGCGGGCTATTTGTTTCAAGGCACAAGGTGTATGAAAAGTGTGTTCTAATTTGGCGAATAGGCTTTGTGAAAAGACTTATAGAATAAGTTGTCAAATTAATCGTTTTAGAGAGTAGTCTACTAGTGCGTATCGTGTAGGTAGGCATTTATGTATGAGTTTAGTCTGACTAAGAAGTTCTAACTAATGGTAGTTGGCTATGGCTTAGGAGACTGTGTGCAGCAATATTAGTATTAGGTATATGAGGATATACTGTGACTTCGATCAAGTAAGTTTGTAAACATGAATGTATAAAACAGGTTGAAATAATAAGTTTGGAAAAACCATGTTCATTTTTAACTGTATGATGACGCAACATTCCTAAAATGATCAAAGTTAAACACAAAGTTTAAAACTTAAGTCGTGGGTAAAAATGTTTTAACGCAAAACGAGTAATACCTTATAGTGTAAGAATCATGAGCATAAGTGAAATTGTGTAAGCTTTAATGCGATAATATATCGAACAAAAGTTTTAGTAATGATGATAAGGGATTCAAAAGCGAATGATCAATGAATAATGGCATATGAAACATCAAGTGATTAAATGGAATCTTCAAATGATAAACAAACATAAATATCAATGATATAAAACATTGGAATTGTTTCTATAGGAAACTTTGACCAACTCAAGTATTTGAAATTTCCTATTGACTTGTGAGGGCGTACTTTAGCCTATAAGTGAATGCTCATCCCAAGAGTTCCCAGGTAGGTATACGGGTCCCTCGTCTGATTGGGATTTATACGAAATACCAGGCCTAGACAGAAAACTCAGGATACAGGCGCTCACCCTTCCAGATTGCACGTGCCCCATCACTAGTGAATTCCAAAACTTTAGCGAGATTAAAAACGAGATGCAAAAATAGATCCTTGATATTTGGATTTCTCTCTTAACTCAAAGATGTATTTCAAAATTGAAAACGATTGTGGAATGAAACCAATCACTAAGTTAAGGATATCACTCCCAGCTTAGCGGTTAAGTTCCTTTTTGAAAGAAATACTCTTTGAGGTGTGGATGTCACTCCTATCTCAAAGTTATATTCCTAAGATAAATAACATATGGAGGAGTGAAACTAATCACCAAGGTATGGATGTCACTCCTAACTTGGTGATATTGTTTCGTTTGTGAAATACGAGTATCTTCTTCTCTAAACAAAACACGGAAAGAATAACGAGAAAGAATCATGGCGAAAATATCTTGAAAGAAAATAATAGGATAAAGAGAAATAAACACGAGAGGACTCATGAATGTAAGCTTAGTTATAGACTAGGCTAAAAGGCATTCTAATAACCTAATTCCCTATAACCATGGCTCTGATACCAATCTGTAACATCCGGACCGATGGCGGAATCAACGAGGTGTCACGTAGTGACGATTGTTCAAAAGCACATGTTACTAAAATGTAAATATATTATTGAATAATTTAAATTGTCTTACATAGATGAAATGGAAAAAAAAATACAAGTCTGAATGAAACATAAAATTTGAAATAACTTATTAAAAGCAAGCACTAAAGTCCATTGCTATAGTACTAAGATCAAACTGCACCTGAAACATGTACAAAATAAGTTTTGTCAACATATGAAATGTTGGTGAGCATTCCTAGTTTTAATACATATAGTAAGTTGGAAAATGTTATATAATTCAAGTGCAAAGCTACAGTGCATTTATGTAAACTATGTATCATACAAATGAGCGAAATCAATCCTGTGACTGTATAAATGTACTAAATGAACGGCGGTGTACTTATCCAATAAGTGGATAATAACTTAACAATGACCATGGATTCTCCGATGAAAAAGGGGGAGAATCACCTAGGTGGGTTGTCAATCCAATAGCGCTATCCAATGTTAAGGTCAGCTTGTACAATGTTAATGATTTCACTAAGTACAAATGTATTCTACATATAATGTCTAAGCATAAAACACGTTTGTAATCAAATGCACATAGTACTAGAATTGTATTGTAAAAATGTGAACTTGTATTTGTAATTTGTAAAAGTGTACATGTAACACCCCAAAAATGAATAAAAGCAAAAAAAAGGGATAGGAAATACTCACTTTCGCCAAATGACTAGATGACTAAGCGAGCGTGAAAATGCGAGCAATCCAAAGATTCAACAACGAAACTAGTCCAATTTAGAAGAAAAGAAACCGAATAGGAAAAATATCAAGCTTCCAATTCGCCAATTACAAGAGCTTATAATCAAAGCTTCAAATGTAGAAGTAATATACTCTAGAAGAAAGGTATGAGGGAGAGTTTAATCGAATTGAAACAATTGATTTAGAGGTGCAAAGTGTAATGGGTCATAGGTGGGTTTTTATACTAGTTTTGGATTCAATTAAGCTTTAAAATTGGTCAACTCAATAAAGTAAGGTTTTAAGATGAATTGATTATTTGACTAGGACTTTGACTAGGATTTTGACTGAGACTTTGACTAGGACTTTTGACTAGGATTTTGACTAAGACTTTGACTAGGACTTTTGACTAGGACTTTGACTGGAACTTTGACTGTTTAACTGTCTTAGCGGACCGCAAGGGCTAAAAAAAATAATTTTTCTAATTTAATCAATTTTAAGTTATAGACTTGTTTCCTTCTGTTTCTAAGTTGTTTTAGGACCGAAAGTTAAGGGTTTTGAGTATCAAGGTCTGAAACATATGTGCTCGAGTGTAGATGTGAGTATAAAACGTGCATACTTTTACTTATAAAAATTATAAGTTTTATTAAATTGTGAATTTTGGTCCTATTAAAATACGAGGGTTAAAAATGAAAATTTTGAAATAGTTGAGGAACCAATAATACACATTTATGAAAAGTGAAGGGTGCAGGTTGTCACATTTTCCAACCCTTACCAAGCTCCAGAATCAAAGTTCTCCACAGAAGTGCAAATAGCCTTTAGCCTTTACACCATGTACCAAAGTAATTTGACTTCTATAATAATAATAATAATAATAATAATAATAATAATAATAATAATAATAATAATAATAATAATAATAATAATAATAATAATAATAATAATCATCATCATCATCATCATCATCATCATCATCATCATCATCATCATCATCATCATCATCATCATCATACTCAGTTAATCCCACCTAGAGCAAAGTTAAGGTAAGGTCTGAGAAGGGTAAAATGTAGACAGCCTTACCTCTACCCCTAAAAATAGAGAAGCTGCTTCCAGTGATATGACTTGAAGTGTCATAAATAGTTTTTAATATAGATCCCAGTTTTTCTATATAGCTATGAGAACCTGTCATCACTAGAAAGTTTATGGGTCCATCAATGCCTTGTTAACGAATGGGTCCATGTAAATATAAGCAAATGGCTTTAAATAGGCTAAAGATAGAAACCGATGGAAGTTGTATTTGAGTCTTGTAACCACACCACACTCTTGAAAAATTTTTTTAACTCACTTAGGAGTAAGTGTCAAATTTTCACAAATAACCGCCTACCTTTCTTTGCAATTGCTCCTTTAAATTTATCAAAAAATGAACTTTCACTTCTATGTTTGCAAAAGTAAAATTGCACTCATGTTAACGTTATTTTACTAATTTCGTGAAAATAACGCTAAAGGCGACGGACTGTTAATCATGCATTATGTGGTGGCATCGAGAACCAAAAGACACGGGGTACATGCACCAAACGGGCTTGTCCCGGTTGCCAAGTGTTATGTGCCTTATGTCTAAGGCCGGATGCAAAACCACTTTCGAGTCAGGGGTCTCACCGGAAGCAGCCTCTCTATTCCCATGGGGTAGAGGTAAGGTTGTCTACATCTTACCCTCCTCAGACCCTATCTCAGCTTTTCTATTGGCAGGATTAGCTAAGTATGATGATGATGATGACGACTTTTATGTTGTGCAAAATTTAATTTTCATATCCAAGGAAAAATAAAATTATACAGCACGTTATGTGATTTTATTACACAATATACAACATAATAATTTCAAAACGCATATCTAAACATGCCTTAAGTGGGAAATTAATAAAACTAAAATCTTGACCATATAAAGAATGACAACATGGTTCATACCTGATCCTTATGATTATTAAGTGGGCACAACTCAACCCACGAACAATCACTAATTGTAGGACCAAGCACTCAATATTCATTGACAACCTCTTGGGAAGCTTCTTGGCCGCAGCCATAAGCCAACATTACCCTCTCAACATTAACGCCATTGAGCACAACCTATAACCAATGTCGTGTACATTTTTAGCCTTCTTTTTTAATAGGTGATAATATAAAAAAGTTGGGTTTAAAAAGTGTGAGGCGACCCGAGGTGTATCCCAGAAGACGGGGGCACGATGCGAGATTTTCACGTATGCGATACGTTTCTCTATGCATGACGCGTTGCCTCAAGGCCCTGAGGTGTATTCCAAACCGCCTCGCGCTTCAGACATGCTTTTTTAAAACAATATATAGGACAAAAACCTTTGTGATGGAGTACCATGACAAGTGCCCAGTACCTTTAATAACATGCATCATTCCCTGCCTAAAGTTGTGATTATGGCTAGCATTAGCAAGATGAGCTGATAATTTATGTGACATTAATCCCGCTGCTTTCTCTCTCAAGACGATGGACCTAAACCGCAGTCAAATTTTTAGATTAAGAAAAAGGATTTAGTTACATATTTGGAAATTTTGCATACATGTATATAGAGGTGGAAAGATGAGACATTTGGGTAATGGGTCAAATAAGTATGACTCAAAAGTCAAAACACGGTCATTTAAGTATAGGTTGACCCACCATCTGCATTTGGACATAGGGTTGCACTTGGTATGGTATATATTCTCTTGGAGATTTAAGATTCAGCAACCGATAAGGGAACATAAACTCTAGAACCCGTTTTCATGATCTCATTGTGCTTAATCTAGTTGTTAACAAAGCATCGCTAAATTAGACTAATCTAAATCAGTAAGCACATACTACATACATAAAGATTCTGAATCAGAATCTGGAGGTAATGAGAAGGAATATTCTGAGAAATATCTTTTAGAAGAATACAAACCACCACCACCAGAGCTCAAAAGTGCATCTAAACCGATAGGCTAAATAAAGTGACCAAATCACCACCTCCAGTGCATCCTGAAAGAGCAATATAGTAGTGTTATTCAACTTCTAAAAATCATATTCTTTGTGAACTATTCTTTAAACAAACAAAAATAATAACTAATGAGACGTGGTTAGAGCTTCTGCTGACCATCCTAGCCCACCACATAGATTGCATCAACCGGAAACTCATTTCCTATAAATAACATCAGATGTATATATTAACAATTAAACAATACGCTGCAGTTACATGCATAAAGGGAACAACCACAGGAGGTGATCGATCAGGTCAGGTGGCCCCAAGGGATCTCCTCCGGCTATCTTCCCACTCCGCAGCCGCCACCGCTACCACCACCAGCTGAAGGATCTTCCTCATCTGCCGACCCACTCAGTGACTACCATGGGTGGATGGATGCAATTTTCGGGCATCCAAACACTCCTTATCCACCACCGAGTCCGAATGACCCCTACTACCGCTGATGGATGGTTTTGGTAATGTTTTATTTGTATCATTGTAGACTATTTATTTTTATTGCTTTTCTTTTATTTCGTTGTTGGTTGACTTTATTTTGGTTTGTTTGAATAGGTTAGAATTTCTGTTTTGCAATTTAGTTTCTGTTTAGTTGTTTTGGATGTGTTGATGTTTTGAGTGTGAGCCTAGGGTATACATCACCAGTGAGTGTTCAGTGAAAAAGGGAAAAATGAAGGGTAGGAAGCATTCAAGTATGGAGAGCAAGGATTCACCGATGGAACGGAGACATCATTTACTTATCAGGTGCTTTCTATTCTGTGTTGTTGAATAAGACTTGGGTGGATCTTTAGCTTTCGCTTTAGAAAAGGATGTAATGGGGTGGAACAAAAGCATCCTCACACATATTTTTGAATTAATTGGCTATTTGGTTCCCTTATTCGTGCAAGGACCCACATTGAGGACAATGTAAATTTTAAGTGTGGGGATGGGGAAATAGCCATATAAAAAAAATAATAAAAAAAATAAAAAAAAAAAGACCCTCAAGCTTAAACTGTAAGAAAACCATTCTTTTCTCACCATGATATTGGATCACAAAATTCGACCCCTAGTCATGGTCATAATTCTTTAAGTTCCTTGATGTGTTTTTCCAAGGATGGTTTTTGCAAAATATGGATTGCCTAGTTAGAAAAGACTAAGGAAGAATATAGCACTTTTGCATATCGGCAACCCATATTCCCTTTAGGTTCAGGAAGAGATTGTTGAGCCACCACAACATGCTAACACATTACAAATATCTGTTCCACATCCTCCAGCATGTTGTGTTCATTTGAATTGAGTGTACTATTATAGGCGCATAAAGGTAGAACTTGCAATTTTTGATACGCCTACTACTCTAGATTGATTGTGACACAAGAATGATTAAGGCATTAGGTCTATCTAGCCTTTTCCTCATAAAAAAAAAAAAAAGTTTTCCCTAGTTCAACAAATTTGAGCCTCTAACCTTTCATTTGACTACCCATTTGACCCATTTACCCTTCTCAACTCATTTTGACCCAAATGATGAAAATTCGGCTGTAGTATTTTGAGTCGTATTGTAAAAAAAAAAAAAAAAAAAAAAAAAAAAGAAGAAGAAGCTTGAGAACAAATACGCTTCAAACAAATGAGAGTTCTCATAGGAAAGCAAAAAAATATGCTTGAATTAGTAATTGAATTAAAGGCGAAGTTTTGCATTATAGTTTAGTGTTTAGTTAGTTGATGTAATAAAAGTCGAATTTTCATCATTATAGTCACTTGTAAATATCCCTTTCCATACCCCTCGCCTAGCCCCATTACAACCCGTTTTAAAGACCTATTGACTTGTGTCACTTTTGAAAAATTTTGTGGAAGGTGATTGAATTGCAAGCTTATGCTAACATGCCCTATGATCGGTTTTGAGTGATTGATATGAAATACTAGCACATTACTTGCTAGCCGAGATAGTAAACCGAGTGGAGTGAACCATTGTGAGGGGTGTGCAAAAATGTGAAATCGGATCTAGTTGGATTTAGCTAGGAATTTGTTTTTAATAAATAAAAACCTTGGAATGTAAATCTACTGACAGGCGTAAGTCTTGTGAATTAGGGTATGACTAGGGGCCGTTTTTGAGAATCGATAAAATGGTTGGAATTAGTTAAATTGTTGATTGAGCATGGTTTATTAATTTGCTTGAGGGCAAGCAAAAGACAAGTGTGGGGATGTGATGGGTTGATTAAAAGATGTGTATAAAAGCGCCCATAAATGAGTTTTAAAGAGTGTTTAGTGTCAAATGGTGTTGCTTTGATATTGCTATGTTGTTTCAGGATTTGATAACTAAAAGGAAGCAAAAATGACGTTTTAGAGTTGCCCGGGCGAGAAACGGAAGCATACGTGAGCTGGAAAATCAAAAACGGACGACTGAGGAGTGTTGGCGTACCCTACGCCAATGGCGTAGGCAGGGAGAACATGGCTGGCGTAGGCCAGCAGGAAATGGCTAAGGCAAAACTGACCTGGCGTAGGATACGCCAAAAGTGGCGTAGCCTACGCCAAAAGTCAAACTCGGTCAAACACTTCCTTTTTTCAAGTCAAAACTGGCGGAATGCATTTTAATGCGAAATTTATGAGAGAAGACCGAGTTTTTAGCTGTTTTGATCTCCTTCTTCATTATATTAATCATCACCATTGAAGACAAATCATCACATATCATTCTCCAAAGTCTAGTATCAATTTCTTGAAGATTAAAGACCCTCTTTTGAAGATGATGAACACCATAGCCATGCTTGGCTAAAAACATTTGTATTACACTGGGGATGTAAGTTCTTGATAGCTAGGGCTGAAACATTTGGGTATTGTTTAATATTTTGATTAATGTTCTTGTGTACTTGAATTATTTGTGTTGAGTAGTGATTAATCTTATGCTAGACTCATTTTTAGTTAATTGATCTTGTGCCAATTTCTAGTGAGATAAGCATGGTTCCTTGCATCAACACTACCATAGGATTGTATGTTCTAAATGATAAAGTATAGTTTAGTCCATTGTTGAATGTTGACGAAACTTGATACCTAAATTTATTGAACAATCAACCCGTTAGTACCAATTGCATTATCCTTGTTCATTCAATTATGCCCAATTGTTGAAAGCCCTAGTGTTCAATTACCAAATCCTTAGTGTAATCATTTTTATCTAAATTGTTTACAAGTATTATTATTTACGTCTTACGAATTCAATTTAAGTTTCATATTAATCAAACAACAAACTTTTCAACCAATTCTTAAATGATAATTTGCATACTTCATAATTAACTAGCACCTTCATAAGCAACAATTTCAAAGTTAACTAAGCGATATTCACTAACCACACGCTCCTTGGATTGATACCCTATTTACCCTATCTACCTAGGTTAATTAGGTTTTGCATGACCTGTAACGACCGGTTCATCAAATGGCGCCGTTGCTGGGGAGCTAGTGCGCTTAGTGCTTATTGAGTAGTTAATATTGTGATAATCTGTTTAATTGTTTGTTTGTTTGGTATATTCTCTACTTTTCCTTGTTACGCGGGGTATGTTATTTGTGCAGATTACAGGTAGTGCATGCGTACGCGACATTCGGGGAGAACATCTCCTTTAGTGTTTGAATCGGAAATTGAGAGAGTAGCTAGAAGAAACCGACAACACCGGTTAGAGGAGCCGATTCCTTCTAACTCCCAATCACCACCCATAATTCAACCTTTGTCTTTTGAAACCTTTCAAATGGCAAGCTCAAACCCAAATCGCCGTTCAGGTGAAAATCGAAGACCACCCACTCCACCTCATCAAAACCCACCTCACCAACCACTTCATAACCGAAATCCCAACAACCGAAACGTAAACCAAGGTCCTTCCATATCTAACCGTGGCAATCCCACAGTTGATCCGGTCAATCGATACAATGAAGCTGGATATGATGATTATGTTGAGAATATGGAAGAATTAAGGGCGAACATTAATGATGATGATCCGTTCAGTGTACCAAGTTATCAATCATCAGATAGAGTTAGTGTTCATTCTTACCATTCGGGGGAAGACGAATATTCCGAAAGGGATTACACTGAGGAAGATGAGGATTGGGGTTACCGAAATGTTAGTGATGATCATGGGGACGAGGAAGAGTATCAAAGTGACAATAGTTCTAATGTGGGTGCAAATCGAAACGGGGGTAATGACGGCTATTACAATCATGTCGTCAATAATCATCAACCGAGACAAAACCCAAGAAGACATCAAATTCCCAATATTAATCAAAACCGGGGTGAAAATTTTGTGGGTCGAGCAGAAAGAAGACCCAATAGGGGAAGGCAACCTAGAGGTGAAGAAGTTAATGCTCCAAGAAGAAGGCCTCCAGTTCCAATGCAAGGAGTCAATGGTCGGTTTAGACCACTTGCATCTGAGAACGAATCACCAATTATACCACCACCTCCAGGAAGAAGATCTTTTGATTGCAAGCCAAACTACATCAACATCCTTCCTCATTTCCATGGAATGGCTACTGAAGACCCATATGATCACCTGTCTGAATTCAAGGCAATGTGCGGTACTATGGGAGGTCATAACTTTTCTTTAGATGAAGTTCAGTTGCGGTTATTCTGGTTTTCTCTCAAGGATAAAGCGAAGACTTGGTTCCTTACTCTACCCGCACACAGCATCTATACCTAGAGAGAAATGCAACAGGTATTTTTGGATGAATATTTCCCCAGTTTTAAAACAGATGGGGTGCGGTTAGAGATTCGTTCATTCCAATAGTTACAAGGGGAACCACTTCATGAAGCTTTCACTCGCTTCAAGGAGTTAATTCGGAAATGCCCACACCACAACATTGACCTTTGGGAATTGGTTAGTAGTTTTGTGAATGGACTGAGCAAAGAGGAAAGAAAATACCTCAAGTCTACTAGCAATGGAACCTTGTTATCTAATCCAGAGCAAGAAGACTGGGATTTTTTGGAGCTAATGGCAAAGAATTCGAAATCGGAAGAGGCAGCTGATCGAAGAACTAAACACCCGGTCTCTAAATCTCTTCCCGATGCAGATTCAAGTTCTAAAGACCGGATTGCTCAGTTGGAGAGAGAGTTGGCAAGGATGAAGAAACAAGAGGTGTCATCGGTACAATACCCTGTCTGTGATAATTGTGGAGATTTGGGGCATAAAGCTAGTGAGTGCTCCGGTGATATGGGTCAAACAACCGAAGAAGTAAATCATGTGTATGGAGAAAGGAAGTATGACATGAACTCCAACACTTATCATGCAGGCTTGAGAAACCATCCTAACTTTAGGTATGGTAATCCTTCCAATCAATTGAACCCGAATTTCCAATCGGGTAATCAAAGCGGTGGTGGACAATATCAAAGTCGCCAAGGTGGTAATCAAGGCGGTTATCAAAGAAACAACTACAATCAAGGTGGTAACCAAGGGTACAACAATAATTACCAACGAGGTTACAACCAAGGCGGCCCCTCAAGCAATCAAGGAAATTCTTCGGGAAACTAAGGTGGTGATGAATCCTTGAGTTCAAAGTTGGATGCACTAATGAACATGATGAAAGACTCCAACAATGACATCAAGGAAATGACGAAAGGGATTGAAGTGAGGGATAAATCTCACGAGGCCTTGGCTAAACAAGTGGGCCAATTAGCGGAGGAAATGGCTCAATGGAGAGGAAGCACGGGGAAGCTTCCTAGTGATACCACTATCAACCCGCAACATCAAGGTTCGAGTTCGAAGAACACCCGCAATGTTCCCATTAATAAGGTAACCGTTCTTCGTAGTGGTAAAATCATTGATAATAAAATTGAAAATAAAATTGAGCCACCATCTCCCCAATTTGTTGAAGGGGAGGTGGAAGATGTGAGTGATGAAAGTGAAAGTGAGGAGAAAACGGGTCAAAATCAAAGTAGAAAAAATTTTGAAAAATCAAAACCCGTTGAGAACAAACAAGCTCCAAAGGCTAAGGAGAAGGGTATGGAGGGTAATACCGTCCCTTATCCCGAAGCATTGTTGGAGCCATCTAAAAAAGTGGTCAAGAAAAGAGGCCCGCAACAAGAAGAGTTGTGGGAAATTTTTAAACAAGTGAAAATTAATTTACCACTTTTAGATGCAATCAAACAAGTCCCCTCTTATGCAAAGTATCTAAAGGACATGTATACCCAAAAGAGAACTCATAAAATACCTAAGAAAATTGATT
The DNA here is from genome assembly GCA_028751855.1 of Ambrosia trifida. Lineage (NCBI taxonomy): Eukaryota > Viridiplantae > Streptophyta > Magnoliopsida > Asterales > Asteraceae > Ambrosia > Ambrosia trifida. The sequence goes on along the minus strand of CM054124.1, from coordinate 143,081,745 downwards.
TAACTGAAAAATGTGAGTTCTATTCTTTCGGGTTCACTTCCACCTAAGTTACATGATCCGGGAACACCTATCATATCCATTCAGGTTGGGGAATTTAAAATGACTCGGGCGCTTTTGGATCTTGGAGCTAGTGTAAGCATCTTGCCGGGTAGCCTTTATGACCAATATGAATTTGGTCCACTTCAAGAGTCTAATACCACGGTGGTATTAGCCAATTTGACTCCTAAGCTACCCCGCGGGATGGTTACCAACGTGATAGTAAAAGTTGAAGATTTTTATTATCCGGTGGATTTCTTAGTACTTGATTATGTTTCCATGGACCTAACCAAACAACCAACGGTTATTCTTGGTCGACCGTTTTTAGCCACATCTAATGCACAAATTAATTGTAAGACGGGCACGCTTGATATGACCTTTGGTAATCGTAGAGTCCGGTTAAATGTTTTTTCAAATGGGACTGACCCTCTAGTCAATGATGAATGCTATATGGCGGACATTGTTGACGAGTGTATACCTCTATACGACACCGTTGTAGATGAGGAAAACACAATAGAGGAGTGTTTTATGTTTGACAAGTCACAGGTGGAAATGTTGAAAAGCATAGCTGAGGAGGAGAAGAAGCAAGAAGCAAAGGCGGTACAGGAAGGAAGACCACCGTGGACTCATCAAGTGGAAAGTCTTCCGGATCATATTGATACGAAATTGAAGCCATCATTAGTCGAGCCGCCACAAGTGGAGTTGAAGGAGTTGCCTAAGCATTTAAAGTATGCTTATGTTGGTGAAGGAAACATGCTCCCGGTTATCATAGCTTCAAATTTAACCGGGGCGCAAGAGGAAAAATTGATGAAGGTATTAGTGACCCATAGAGCAGCTATCGGGTGGACTGTGGCAGATTTGAAAGGTATTAGTCCGTCGATTGTGATGCACAAGATCATCACGGATGAGAAGGTGACGCCCGCAAGAGATGCCCAAAGGAGACTCAATCCTAATATGCGGGAAGTTGTGAAGAAAGAAGTCTTGAAGTGGTTAGATGCGGGTATCATTTACCCTATATCCGATAGCCAGTGGGTTAGCCCAACTCAAACTATTCCAAAAAAGGCAGGTATTCAAGTCGTGAAAAACGACTCAGGTGAGGAGGTAGCCACCCGACCGGTAACCGGGTGGCGTATTTGTATCGATTATAGGAAGTTGAATGCTGCAACTTCTAAAGACCATTTTCCCTTACCTTTTATTGACCAAATAGTAGAAAAATTAGCCGGACAAAAATTTTATTGTTTCTTGGATGGGTATTCAGGTTACAATCAAATTGCTATTCATCCCGAGGATCAACAAAGACCACGTTTACTTGTCCATATGGCACATTCGCATTTAGGCGAATGCCATTTGGCCTTTGTAATGCCCCCGCCACCTTTCAAAGGTGTATGATGAGTATCTTTTCGGATATGGTGGGGGAGTCTTTGGAAATCTTTATGGATGATTTTTCTATTTTCGGGTCATCATTTAACTCTTGCCTTGATCAATTGGAAAAGGTTTTACAAAGGTGTGTTGAGACAAATCTGGTTTTGAGTTGGGAGAAAAGCCATTTTATGGTCCAAGAGGGGATAGTGTTGGGCCATGTGGTTTCTAGTCGTGGGATTGAGGTTGATCATGCTAAAATACAAGTCATTTCAACTTTACCTTATCCCACTAGTATTAAGGGCATTAGATCATTTTTGGGGCATGCCGGTTTTTATAGGAGATTCATTAAAGGTTTTAGCGACGTAACAAAACCTTTATGTAATTTGTTATTGAAAGATGCTCCATTTAATTTTGATGAAAAATGTATTGAAGCCTTTAATATTTTGAAAGAGAAGTTAGTTGGGGCCCCAATTTTGCAATCACCCAATTGGTCTTTGCCTTTTGAAATCATGTGTGATGCAAGTGGGTATGCGGTTGGGGCCGTGTTGGGTCAACGGGTAGAAAAGAAACCTGTTGCTATATACTACGCAAGTAAGACTCTTTCAGAAGCACAATTGAATTATACAACTACCGAAAAAGAGCTACTTGCGGTGGTGTATGCGCTAGACAAATTTCGGTCTTATGTATGGGGTAGTAAAATTATTATTTATACTGATCACAGTGCTGTCAGGTATTTAATGGACAAAAAGGATGCTAAGCCCCGACTGATTAGATGGATACTCTTACTACAAGAGTTTGATTTGGAGATACGTGACAAGAAAGGCACGAAAAATGTGGTTGCAGACCATTTGTCTAGATTGATGCTTGAGGAGGAAGATTCAACGAATGAAATTAATGAGTCATTCCCAGATGAGCACCTGTTAGCGGTTTCGACATTACCTTGGTTTGCTAATATTGTTAATTTTTTAGTGACAGGTACAATGCCGGAACATTGGGTGAGGAAGAAGAGGCTCCAATTTTTGTCCCAAGTGAAACATTACATTTGGGATGAACCTGACTTATTTAGAGTGGGAGCGGATCAAATCATTCGAAGATGCATCCCGGATGAGGAGATCATGAGTGTGTTGAAGCACGTGCATTCTTATGCATGTGGAGGACATTTTAGTGGCCAAAAGACGGGTCACAAGGTTTTGTCTAGTGGGTTGTATTGGCCAACATTTTTTAAGGATTCATTTGAGTATGCTAAAAATTGCCTACATTGTGAACAATTAGGAAGCATCTCAAGACGTGATGAAATGCCAATGCAACCCATTTTGGTTGTTGATGTGTTCGATGTATGGGGAATTGATTTCATGGGACCATTTCCCAATTCTTTCGGTAATCTATACATTTTGGTGGCGGTAGATTATGTTTCTAAATGGGTTGAAGCTATCGCCACCAAAACCAATGACCATATCGTTGTTTGCAATTTTATACAAACATATATTTTTTCAAGGTTTGGGTTACCTCGCACAATCATAAGTGATGGGGGATCTCATTTTAAAAACCAAAAATTCGGAAAATTGCTTAAGCGATATGGTGTTGACCATAAAATTGCCACCCCATATCATCCACAAACTAGTGGACAAGTTGAGGTATCCAATAGGAAAATTAAAGAAATTCTACAAAAAACGGTTCGTGCGGACCGAAAGGATTGGTCAACTAAGCTTAATGATGCTTTATGGGCCTACCGCACGGCCTACAAAACACCTATTGGAACAACTCCTTATCGACTAGTGTATGGTAGGGATTGTCATCTCCCGGTCGAATTAGTTCACCGGGCATATTGGGCCATCAAAAATGTTAATTTACGATATGATGATGCAGGCCGAGAAAGGAAACTCAAATTGTGTGAGTTAGAAGAGCTAAGGGATGAAGCTTACGAAATCGCGTCAAAATACAAGGATCAAATGAAAAGAGCTCATGACGCGAAAATTCGCAAAAAGGAATTTGAAGTGGGTCAAAAAGTTTGGCTCTACAATTCCAAGTTGAAGCTCTTCCCGGGAAAACTCAAGAGCAAATGGACTGGCCCATACATCATAAAAAGGGTTGGAAAGCTTGGCGAGGTAGACATCGAGGACCCGAAAGATGGGTCAAGGCAAACTGTGAACGAGCATCGGTTGAAGCCCTACGTGGAGTACCCCACAGAACATGGTAACATTGTCGAGTTGGTAAGTTTCTTAGAGGGCTTACCAACTTATGAAATCAATTAAAATGCAAGTGAAAACTCCCATCCCAGGTAAGTATTCTAATTGTAGTATTGGGGACAATACTAATTTTTTCGGGGGGTGGGAAGCATAGTTGTAAAATTTGTATAAAAATTCTATAGTCTTTTATTTAGTTATAAATCTTAATTGAATTTTTTTTCCATTATTTTAAACCCCTAAAAAAAAACTGGGAGTTAGCGTAGCCTACGCCAAAAGTGGCGTAGGGTACGCCAAGTCAAGTTTGCCTTAGCCATTCTACCCTGCCCTACGCTAACTAAACCTCAAGTCCCTAAGCCAGTAGCGTAGCCTACGCCAATATTGGCGTAGGGTACGCCAAAAACCGAAAAAAAAAAATTCTCTTTTACTCGGCGTTGACCAGCTTTGACCGACCCCACATCTCACCAAAACACCTTTTTCATCAAACAAACTTACCCTAACTCAATCAAAACCCATTAACCAACAATCTTCTTCACCTCTTTCATCCACAAATCCTCCAAACCTTCAAACCTTAAACCTTTCATAACTCCTTCAATCTTCCACCAATTTTAACAACCCTTATATCAAAATCATGTAATTTTTCAAGATCTACAAAACCCCTAACTTAGAATTTGTTAATTCCAACGTTTTGAGGGGCGAATCAAGGGTTTAAAAACGGAATTTTTGTGGGTGTTCTTGTTATTGTCTTATTTCTTGCTTTTGGTTATTTCCCTACTCAACTAGCATCATGAAGGTATGTTTTTCATAATTCTTGCTTGTTATTTTCATCAATTACATATTATGTGTTCATGAGTGCTTGAGAAATTGATGTTATGTATATTTATGATTAGGGGATAATTGTTGGTTAGAAACTTTGTTGTTGATAGTTTAAAAAAAAAAAAAGAAAAGATTTTTTTCTAATAAAAGCAAGAAATAAGTGTGGGGAAGGGGTTATGGAGATGTAAAACATATGGTTGTTGACTTTAGGCGATTAGTACAACATCTTTAATCGCTAGTATATGTTTATAACCATAGGATGCCATGTTTGGCTAGAATGTAGTTGATGTGCATGCTAATCTTATTGAGATTAGATAACTAATGCTACATTATTGTGTTCGAATGTGTTGCAGAATGTTTTTAGAAGAAAAGGTAAGGATCATGCGGAATCGTCTACTCAACCAAAACGGCGAAAACGGAAACGGTCCAATTTATGCGACGAGTCTGATGACGAGGGTGATGAAATTCAACATGAATTGGATCGTGGCGAAAGGATGAATCGTGCCGAAGGGATGGATGTGGACCTTCCCACTTGGACAGAAAAGTCTAAAAGGTTGTCAGGTTTCCCTGAAGCAATCAGGCCAGCAATGTGGTACCAAAAGATGGCAACATTAGAACATGGTACCGAGGGTGTGTTGGTTTATGAAAGATCATATGATGTGGACCAGTAAAGATTAATAGGACTGACACAGAAATTTGAAAGAATTGGTTGGGAAGCAGCTTTAGACTATTGTGCGAAGAGAGGAAAGAAGGTTTACATGAAAGCAATTGAGCAATGGATGTCCACGCTGGAGCGAGATCTTGGTAATAACCCACCTCTTACAATGAAGTTGATTGGTACTGTGGGGAAGAAAAAGATGACCCTATCATTTGAGACAATGCGTCAAATTGCCAATTTTGACTCTTGTCCGGAAAATGAATACTATTATATCCCCGAGAATCTCTTTTGGGCTAAATCGCAATCAAACACCGATCCACAAAATATGTTTGACAATGTGGCTCCAGTAAAAAGGGGAAATAATCATTGCAAAGAGGACATGGAATGCGAGGCTAGATTCCTTTTAGGCATCTCGTATGAAAACCTAATGGCAAGGCTCGGGGATAGATCAAAAGTGAGAGGTTGGGACGTTCGAGTATTACACGCAATCATGTATGGTACACCACGCCTATCATTTAGGCATTTGGTCTTGATGAACATTTGGGATAGCCGAGAAAGCCAAGAGCGGAAAATGATCCCGCATGTTAGGCTATTGTCATACTTGATGGAGGCTCAAGGAGTGGTGACACGATCGACACCAGCCATTGAAGTAAACATCATGAAAATGAAATGGGAGAGTTTTAGCAAGGCCAAGTTTACATATGAGAGGACCGCGGAGTATCATGTCTTGCTCGATAAACAAAGCAACACACAGATAATGGCATTGCGAGAAGATGTGGAACATAGAGGTGATGAAGAGGTGCACACGGATGAAGCTGAGGAAGTAGAAGAGGAGGTGCAAGTTGTGAGAGAGCGGCCAGTTCGAGAGATGAGCAGACAAGAAATGGAGATGGTAGCGGGGATCAACCAGGCAAGGCCTGGAGGTTTCCATGGTTGGACTTCATTCAAGAAGTCTATTTGGGATCGAGGGACGCGAAACATGGTACTCGCACGACAAAGAGAAGAAGCGGTAATAAAAAGGGAACAAGAGCGAATAGCAAGAGAGGAGCAGCGGGAAAGAGATCAAGTGGCAAGAGAGGAGAGAAGAGAGGCGGAAAGAAAGGCAAGGGAGGACAAGCATTGGTGGGCGGTTAATTATGCCCGAGAGATGGACACGGTTAACAGATTTTTGGAGACTGAGCAGATCAGACACCACAAGGACCTAATGGCGGGGCGTCCTTATGTGCCAGTTGTTCCATACGTTGATTATTCAACCATAATGGAACAACCACAGGAGGTGATCGATCAGGTCAGGTGGCCCCAAGGGATCTCCTCCAGCTATCTTCCCACTCCGCAGCCGCCACCGCCACCACCACCAGCTGAAGGATCTTCCTCATCTGCCGACCCACTCAGTGACTACCATGGGTGGATGGATGCAATTTTCGGGCATCCAAACACTCCTTATCCACCACCGGGTCCGAATGACCCCTACTACCGCTGATGGATGGTTTTGGTAACGTTTTATTTGTATCATTGTAGACTATTTATTTTTATTGCTTTTCTTTTATTTCGTTGTTGGTTGACTTTATTTTGGTTTGTTTGAATAGGTTAGAATTTCTGTTTTGCAATTTAGTTTCTGTTTAGTTGTTTTGGATGTGTTGATGTTTTGAGTGTGAGCCTAGGGTATACATCACCAGTGAGTGTTCAGTGAAAAAGGTAAAAATGAAGGGTAGGAAGCATTCAAGTATGGAGAGCAAGGATTCACCGATGGAACGGAGACATCATTTACATATCAGGTGCTTTCTATTCTGTGTTGTTGAATAAGACTTGGGTGGATCTTTAGCTTTCGCTTTAGAAAAGGATGTAATGGGGTGGAACAAAAGCATCCTCACACATATTTTTGAATTAATTGGCTATTTGGTTCCCTTATTCGTGCAAGGACCCACATTGAGGACAATGTAAATTTTAAGTGTGGGGATGGGGAAATAGCCATATAAAAAAAATAATAAAAAAAAAAGACCCTCAAGCTTAAACTGTAAGAAAACCATTCTTTTCTCACCATGATATTGGATCACAAAATTCGACCCCTAGTCATGGTCATAATTCTTTAAGTTCCTTGATGTGTTTTTCCAAGGATGGTTTTTGCAAAATATGGATTGCCTAGTTAGAAAAGACTAAGGAAGAATATAGCACTTTTGCATATCGGCAACCCATATTCCCTTTAGGTTCAGGAAGAGATTGTTGAGCCACCACAACATGCTAACACATTACAAATATCTGTTCCACATCCTCCAGCATGTTGTGTTCATTTGAATTGAGTGTACTATTATAGGCGCATAAAGGTAGAACTTGCAATTTTTGATACGCCTACTACTCTAGATTTATTGTGACACAAGAATGATTAAGGCATTAGGTCTATCTAGCCTTTTCCTCATAAAAAAAAAAAAGTTTTCCCTAGTTCAACAAATTTGAGCCTCTAACCTTTCATTTGACTACCCATTTGACCCATTTACCCTTCTCAACTCATTTTGACCCAAATGATGAAAATTCGGCTGTAGTATTTTGAGTCGTATTGTAAAAAAAAAAAAAAAAAAAAAAAAAAGAAGCTTGAGAACAAATACGCTTCAAACAAATGAGAGTTCTCATAGAAAAGCAAAAAAATATGCTTGAATTAGTAATTGAATAAAAGGCGAAGTTTTGCCTTATAGTTTAGTGTTTAGTTAGTTGATGTAATAAAAGTCGAATTTTCATCATTATAGTCACTTGTAAATATCCCTTTCCATACCCCTCGCCTAGCCCCATTACAACCCGTTTTAAAGACCTTTTGACTTGTGTCACTTTTGAAAAATTTTGTGGAAGGTGATTGAATTGCAAGCTTATGCTAACATGCCCTATGATCGGTTTCGAGTGATTGATATGAAATACTAGCACATTACTTGCTAGCCGAGATAGTAAACCGAGTGGAGTGAACCATTGTGAGGGGTGTGCAAAAATGTGAAATCGGATCTAGTTGGATTTAGCTAGAAATTTGTTTTTAATAAATAAAAACCTTGGAATGTAAATCTACTGACAGGCGTAAGTCTTGTGAATTAGGGTATGACTAGGGGCCGTTTTTGAGAATCGATAAAATGGTTGGAATTAGTTAAATTGTTGATTGAGCATGGTTTATTAATTTGCTTGAGGGCAAGCAAAAGACAAGTGTGGGGATGTGATGGGTTGATTAAAAGATGTGTATAAAAGCGCCCATAAATGAGTTTTAAAGAGTGTTTAGTGTCAAATGGTGTTGCTTTGATATTGTTATGTTGTTTCAGGATTTGATAACTAAAAGGAAGCAAAAATGACGTTTTGGAGTTGCCCGGGCGAGAAACGGAAGCATACGTGAGCTGGAAAATCAAAAACAGACGACTGAGGAGTGTTGGCGTACCCTACGCCAATGGCGTAGGCAGGGAGAACATGGCTGGCGTAGGCCAGCAGGAAATGGCTAAGGCAAAACTGACCTGGCGTAGGATACGCCAAAAGTGGCGTAGCCTACGCCAAAAGTCAAACTCGGTCAAACACTTCCTTTTTTCAAGTCAAAACTGGCGGAATGCATTTTAATGCGAAATTTATGAGAGAAGACCGAGTTTTTAGCTGTTTTGATCTCCTTCTTCATTATATTAATCATCACCATTGAAGACAAATCATCACATATCATTCTCCAAAGTCTAGTATCAATTTCTTGAAGATTAAAGACCCTCTTTTGAAGATGATGAACACCATAGCCATGCTTGGCTAAAAACATTTGTATTACACTGGGGATGTAAGTTCTTGATAGCTAGGGCTGAAACATTTGGGTATTGTTTAATATTTTGATTAATGTTCTTGTGTACTTGAATTATTTGTGTTGAGTAGTGATTAATCTTATGCTAGACTCATTTTTAGTTAATTGATCTTGTGCCAATTTCTAGTGAGATAAGCATGGTTCCTTGCATCAACACTACCATAGGATTGTATGTTCTAAATGATAAAGTATAGTTTAGTCCATTGTTGAATGTTGACGAAACTTGATACCTAAATTTATTGAACAATCAACCCGTTAGTACCAATTGCATTATCCTTGTTCATTCAATTATGCCCAATTGTTGAAAGCCCTAGTGTTCAATTACCAAATCCTTAGTGTAATCATTTTTATCTAAATTGTTTACAAGTATTATTATTTACGTCTTACGAATTCAATTTAAGTTTCATATTAATCAAACAACAAACTTTTCAACCAATTCTTAAATGATAATTTGCATACTTCATAATTAACTAGCACCTTCATAAGCAACAATTTCAAAGTTAACTAAGCGATATTCACTAACCACACGCTCCTTGGATTGATACCCTATTTACCCTATCTACCTAGGTTAATTAGGTTTTGCATGACCCGTAACGACCGGTTCATCAAAAGACAAAGGAATAAAATCGGTGGTTAGTGGCACTGCTAGGTGGTGGTTAGTAGCCTTGATGGTGGGTGGTGATATGTGGCGGTGGCGGCGGTGGTGGATGGCGGAAACGGTTGCGATGGGTGAATGGAGGTTTTTCATGTGATACTTATTTGTAATCCTCTATCATGAGCATAACTTTACTTGTATATATGTAAAAAAAAGTTACAAACGTGGTGATTATCGTATACTACTAGTGGGATGCCCGCGCGATGCAGCGGGACGACATATATTGAAGCAAATAATGAAATGTTAGTGTCGCACGATGCGGCATTAATTATAATTTATAATGCGACACTTGTTTTATGTTAGTTTATCAATCCTCTCGTAATATATTTTATAGTACTTTTGTTAATTTTCTTTTTCATATGATCATTGTGGTCTAGAGATGTCATGAGCATTACATATCACAATTAAATAATAAATAAACGCATGACTAACAAAATATCAGCCATAAATATAATACATAGTTTAAAAATAAAATTCGAACACTAGAATAGGAAAATATAAGTGATGAAGATAGTAATTTAAGAATAAATTTCGTATGTCAACCAACTGCATCGTAATGAAATCAACTTTTGTCACATACACCAACTACATTGTTCGACCACCGGTCTTCATCATTGAGACTCTCGTAAAAAGAGTGATCGAGAGTTTCGTCTTCCTATATCACTACTTTATCTTCCTCTTTCACCGATAGTTTTATTTTCGTTTTATATTATGTCACTATTACATCTATCACAATAGCTTTGGGCACTAAATCAATACAAAAAACTAAAGTATACAAAGCATGGTTAACTTGACAAACTCTATTTAGTTGTCTTGATGTTATAGACCTAGTAGTTTAGTAAAGAAAAAAAAGAAATAAAAAACTTTAGTTATATGAATAAAACCGACATCCAACTTGTTACTATGTTATTCTTAACACATTACCTTTAATAAACCCTTAATATTATTATTATGGTTGCCGTCTAGTTAAAAAAAAAAAACTACTTTGATGCTATCCAATTTAAAAGTGTGCATGAACCAAATTTGATGATAACGATCAGAAATTAAAAAAAAATTATTAGATATTGATAAATATTAAAGTCATTAAGATATTTTAACATGCATGGATGATGATACTTACAAGATTTGTGTTTCAAAGACGTCACAATGCTTTGGGTATTGCTTCCCATTTGATGTGATGTCAAAGAGCATGAGAAAGTGTTAAGATTTTTAGAGAAAAATCATGAGATTATCAACAAAATATGAACAATAGTCAATGAGATATGAATATATTCATATTTACTTACCAGATTAAAGATCATTTGGAGTGTTCCTTCCCTTGATCATTGCAGAATGAGGGAGTGAAATGTGATATTAGTAACTATTGTAGGAGGGAAGTGAGAAAAGTGAAAGGTTGTCATCTATATTTATTTACTATTTTTCCTAAGACATGAAGAGTCAGGGGTTAGAATTAGTAAGGAAGAAAGTTTTAATGGTGATTACATATTTATTTGAAATTTAATTATACATATAACTTAAAAGGTTTGTACAATGTGCATTATTATTTGTAATTACTTAATCTTTATGTAAAAAGATTATTCTCTCCATTTCATCTAATTTAATAAATACTCATGTAGAAAGACCATTTTGGCCCTTTACTAATTTCACTAAGTTGTTGTACCATAAGCCTAAAATGTTGTAATTACTTAACTTTTACCGGCATCCTTTCCTCATGCTTTATAATATAGTATAGATTAATAGACAAGTGATTTGAATAGTACTTTTATTATTATTTTATTCATTTTGTTATCTTAAATACGTATGGTTTAATAAGAAATCACATAATGTGGTGGTAGTGGAGTGGTTTGTGGTGCTTATGTGTTCTTTGAGGTCTTGATGGAGAATACTTGGGTTCAATTCTTGCAACAATCCCTCTTTTTGCCTTTTTTTTTTTTTTTTGCTTATTTTATTCATTTTGTTATCTTAAATACATATGGTTTAATAAGAAATCACATAATAGAGCAGTGGTGGAGTGGTTTGTGGTGTTTGTGTGTTCTTTGAGGTCTTGGGTTCAAAACCAATTTGAGTCTTTTTTTTTTACAACACTTATTTATTGGGTTCAAAACCCATTTGAGTCTTTTTTTACAACACTTATTTATATATAAATACATATGATTCAATAAGAATTAACAAAATGGGCTAGTGGTGGAGTGGTTTGTGGTATATGTGTGTTCTTTGAGGTCTTGGGTTCGAAACCCGTTTCAAACATGGCATTTTTTTTCCAACACTTATTTATTTATAAATACATATGATTCTATAACAATTAACAAAATGTCTTGGTGGTGGAGTGTTTTGTGGTGCATTTGTGTGGTTTGAAGTCTCAGGTTCGAAACTGGTTTGAAACATTATTTTTTTTTAAAACAAATTGGAAAAGCGCGCAACGCGCGTATGTTTATACACATAGTTATAATTGAATTACAAAATGGTCAGTTCGGCAAAACTATTTTTCATTTAAAAAGTCACATACATACCCATTTTGATACCGTTTATTATAAGGGTAATTGGATTTTAATAATCCAAACTTTGCCTCGTTAGCCAATAATAATCTATACTTAAGAAATTCCCCACAACAATCTCAACTTTCAAAGTATTGGCTAGCAATGAAATTTTGTTAAATGAAAACTAACCAATTTTCAAAACTAAAAGAGTTTGAAAGTTGAAAAGTTCATTGTCACCCATTACGTTAAAAGTTGGGACTATTGTGGGGAATTTTTTAAGTATAAATTATTACCGGCCAACAAAGCAAAGTATGGATTATTAAAATCCAATTCTCCTTATTATAAAGGACAATTAGAACAACAAATAATTTAGACCAAAAGTTTGAAACTCGAATGGTTTGAAAACGGAGATTGTAAAAAATGAACGATTTTTTAATCCACATTCCCAATTTACTTTTATCATTTGACATAATAGAATTATTTAACTCTAGGTTGTTAAAAGGACAAAAAACGAGCTAACTTTTCAAACAAAAGACTCAGAGTAAAAATGAAAACTTTAAAATACTTACTTTAACTAAACTCTAGTTACATTCCTTACATTCTACTTAACTAGGGTTAGCTAGATGAGTTACACGTTGCACAGTTGTAGGTCAATAACTGCATGAAACGGTAATTCGGAGAATTACCGGACTACGTACACGAGTATCGAACCCCGAACGTTGGTGAAATAACAAAAGAAATAATCGTAGAATAACACATTTGATATTATTTGCAATTATGTGCTTAATTGAATTTATTTGTGAACTGATTTACAATTCTGTGTATTTAAGCGAAACGTGTTACCAAACCGGTAACCGACACCTGACGAACCGGGAACGTATTTTAGTTGTAAAATATTGAGTAGAGTATTTTATAGACTAGGTGTTATATGTAAAGCCCAATTATAAAGAAAGAATGAAATATATATAATAAAACCTTTGGACTTGGACTAGCCCAAAAGATTAGGCCAGACCCAGATCAGCCCAAGTTAGTTTTTGTTATAAAATTGATTTTTAACCTAATTTTTCATTATAACACAACCCTAATCACTCTTAACAGCCACCATACGAAAATCTTACCTCCTAACCTCTGCCATAACCATAATCAATCAAGTTTTGGAGCTCTAGTTGAGTTTTTATCACCCGAATGAAGAGCTTTAGGTATATTATCAAACCTTTTGTGTTTTATCTTCTTTATTATATTATAAAGCACCATAAACAAGTTGTCCAAGATCTGAAATAAACTTACAAAGATTAAAACATGTTTTTTTATAAAGGTTTAATGGGATTAAACAAGGTCTTGTGTGTTATTATGTGTTAGATGTTATGTTGTTGTATGATTAAGGATTATTGAACATCTAGGGTTTATAGATGATGATATTTGCCAAGAAACTTGCATGTTTTGATTAGATTGATGTGTGATGAATCTTGTATGATGTTTATTTGATGTTCTTGATTGATGATATGCAACTAGGGTTTGATATAGTTGAAAATATTGCATGATTAAAATCTGGACAGAATCTGAATGTTGACTTGTAGGCCCTGTATCACGACTTAAATATATCTGTTTTGATCGATTCTTTGCATGAACATGTTGTACAAGGTCATAGATTTTTAGAATGGGCAAAATCATCTGATTTGGAGATCGGTTGATATGTTTTTGGAATTTTCTTTGATTAAAGGTCATATCAGATTTTCGGATTAGTAAATTGGGTCAACTTTAAACGATCATAACTTGAGTTTTACAAAGAATTTGTAAGTCCCAAATACTAGATCTTGTTAAGTGCAAGAGATTGTTATCACTTAGAAACACATATGGATTAGGTGTTTTAAGCGATTAATCTTCTACAATAAAGAAACTAGATGAATATGATAAAAACCGACACACAAGATGAATAAGAACACGATTTCATTACTGATTTGTCATTGAAACACCATGAAATTCATACAAGTACGCACCGTTCAATCTTGTGCTACAAAGATAACCAAAAACCCTAACCCTAGAGCTGCACACTAACATGTCTTATATAGGCAGGCAGATGGGCCTGCGCACTTAACTCAAGTGCGCAGGGCCCGTCCCCTTGTGCGCAGCCTAGCGTTTCACTAGGAAACTTTGTCTTAATTACATAATTAGCCCTTTAACTATCAAACTATACAATGATCCATCAAAAGTCTATGATCTGGTAACTGTGGTCTCAATATAACCCAACAATACCCCCCTAGACCACAGCTACTAGTTCTTCCATCTTCAATCAATCTCAACATCACTTTCCTCCCCCTCAGCCTGTTCTGGGGGGTCTTGAATGTACAGGGCGACCGGATCTTCTTCAACCACTGGAGGAGCTTGAGTAGATTCTGTTGCAGGTCTTTCCGGATCAGCTACTGTTGCAGGATCTTGTGTCTGCACCTCTGAAGCAGTTTTGGCTTCAGGTTGAGTAACTTCTGCAGCAGCAGGAGCAGCTTGGGCAGCTTTCTCCTTTTCTTCTTTTTCTTTGTCTGTTGCATTGATCCTGTTAACTATATCAAGCAACTCCCTTTTCAAATTCATAGCCCGATCCACAGCTCTCCTGAATAGCACCGCTTCTTCGAACAGGACATTTCCAGCACCTAAATTGATTTGATTCGCGAAGAGTATATTCAGATCCGATAGATTAAAAGCAAACACATCTACCGGATCCAGGATCCTCATGGCCTCCGAATCGTCCTGCAATTTGATGACCGCTTCACCAGTATTGCTGTCATAAAACCACTTCTTAAAGTCCCTCAGCATAACTGGAAGCTCAGATCGAATAGGAACTCGTGTGACGACCTGAGGAGGGTCAATCACATAAGTTATCATGCCTTGTCCTGTTGCTGGATCGATTCGTCTCTTGGAGATCCGTCTCCTCGGTTTCTGCGGCTTGAAGATTTGGAAATCGGTCTCACACTCCTTCTTTATAAACCAATCAAGCATGGACCCCGTGGTGTCATTTGTGCGGTTGATGAATGGGGCTTTACTGAGTTCCCTGATATCCCAACGAGGGAGAGACTTCAGTTCCTGTCGGCCTTTGAAGTACTGTATCACTCCCCCTCGTCTCTTCACAGCAAACAACTTTTTCTCCTCGTGATACTTCCAGTAGATAATCCTCTCCTTATGAGCTTCCCTGGTGTGATGGATGTTTTGATGCAGGGCTGGAATGGTGATGGGCCTTCTAGGAAACCAAGTTGATCTTTCAGGATCCAACTTATGGCCATCTGACGTCTCGTATACAATTTCTTCTTCCATTCCCATCTCCACAAACCTTTCGGGCATCTCATCTTCACTAATCTCGTCCACCTCACTTTCATCAGCGACTCTTTCTTTCTCTTTCTCTTCCTTCCCAAAATCAAATACCTCATCGAATGTTGTGCTAGGAGCACCAGTCTGCTGTTTCTTCAATTCTTGGAACATGTCAAACATTTTCATCTGAACCTGATTCTGAAACTTGATCAGGTATCGTTGATCCTTGATGACTTTTTCCATATTCCTGTTCTTGTGCTTGAGCTTCTTGACTTTCTTTCTGAGCTCTTGATTGTTATGCACATCACTTTTCAGGGTACAGATCTCCCTGGAAACTGTCTTTCCAACCTCTTTGACTAACTTCTCATACAGTTCCTGATGCACCGGTTTGCGACGTGGTGCAGCAGGAGCTGAGGAGGACGGTTCAGCTGACCGTTGAGCTGGTGCTTTGGGGGCTGGAGCAGCAGTTGTGGATGGCCCTGGTTAATCTTCTGCCCCGAAGATAGACTCCAAGATCACTTCTTGCTCAATATCGTCCTCAGTCATTACACGAGGAATCTCAGACTGAGGTAACTGTTCTCTCCTTTTCTTTCTTTCGGCCCTCTTTAACTCAGCAACTTGTTGTAGGGCTGCAGCAGTCTCAAGCTGTTCAGGTGTCAGTGTTTCTCTTCCCTCTTGCAACAAACCAGCTGGCCTCTTCCTTTTGGTGGGCTTTGATGGAGCAGCCTCAGTTGCCACTCTTTTGCCCCCTAGCCTTTTCTAGAGCTATCTCTTCAGCAGTTGGCTGGGCTGAAGATGGAGCAGGGTCAGATGATCCAGGTGCAGAAGCAGCAGTGGATTGTTGACGAGCTTCTATTACATCTAGCCTTCTTTTCTTAATCTTGTTGTAAAGCTCCATGACCAAAGGATATCGCTGTGCTACATACATGTTCTCCAAGGGGCAGATTCTCGTGCTGTGCGTTGATCATCATCTGCACGAATCTGGGGTACATAGCCCATTTGCCGGAGCCAGCCTCAGCATTGTTCACCGTATAATCAAAGATCATGCCCGACAGGTTGAAGGCTTCATTCTTGCAAATCTTTATCATTGCAGTCGACCATTCTGTGCTGAGCGCGTTGTAGCCTCCTTTCCTATGACACAGAGACATAATAAATACGTGACTGATGAGTCTCCAGTCTCTTGTCAGCTGACTTTTCTTGATATCGCCTCTCTTGTCAAAATTTCCTTTGTAACCGAAGTTCTTGAACTCTTGGTGAACATCTGCTTTGGATAGAGATCTGACTGTTCCCGGCTGATCTTGAAGTCTCAACATGTTCCTGACGGTATCTTCAGTGATGACTACAGCCTTGTTTATGACTGTAGCGTTAATTCGCTTGACTCGTCCAGCAACTTCAACTCGAGCAGACCTCCAGAAGTCTTCAATGTGAGAGCAGTAAACTGGTACAATATGTTGCACAGCGTATCCGACTTTGCTACGTCTGATCCAGGTCACTACGTCTTTGAACTTGACATCGTCGGTCTCAAGATTCATCGGCTGATTGTGCATTCCTCTTGGATCCCAATCGAGTGCCATCTGATTAGACCAAATGCACGAAAAACAAGTTAGATCTCTTGAATATACGTAGACGATCAAACGACTGACTTTAGACTTAAACTTCGACGGACAACGTACTTAGACTTAGACTTTATTATTATTTTTTTTAAGTTTTGTGTTTTAACAGTCATATGATTAAGGTTTGATGGATTTGATTTATCAGTGTCCATGATACGTTTGATTTTCGGTTTAAGATCATTAACGTTCAGGTCTAAATACGCAGTCCGTTCAAGTGTCTGAATAGTCATGATGAAAGTCACATTTTGTTTTAATGTTCAAATACGCAGGTCCTTAAGTGCGCAGGCCAAGTCAAAAGCAATTGAGCCAAGTACTCAGTCAACAAGTGCGCAGGCCAAGTCAAAGGCAAATGAGCCAAGTACTCAGTCAACAAGTGCGCAAGCCAAGTCAAAGGCAAATGAGCCAAGTACTCAGTCAACAAGTGCACAGATCTGTAAGTACTCTGGCATGGTAACCCCTAGACAACATAGTCAAATCTGCGTACTAGATAAGTACGCAGATACTTAAACCTTCATTTAAGATTTAAATGCGTAGCATAAGTGCGCAACATTATTAGGGTTTCAGTGTCATTTGAATATGTTTGAAACAAGTGCGCAGTCTCTATGAGACAAGTGAGCACTGTTCAACATTAAGTGCGCAGTCTTCAAACATTCAAAACCCATATTCAAACCAGAAACTACGACTGATTTAGAAGAATCTTATAAGCTCTGTAATCAAATCAAGAGAACAATCAGTACATCAGACTACCTTAATCAGTGGTAAGACTCAACAAAGGAAGCAACAAGATGGATGGAATAGGATGATTTATGAAGATTAATACGTGATAATAGTGATTAGTGGTAAAAAGAAGATGATGAACGGTGATAATGAAAGAGGTTAAGGGTTTTTGAGGAAAAAGAAAAACTGTAAAAAAAAGAATCATTGAGATATATATACAGTAGTCATATGGGCCTGCGCACTTGAGTCAAGTGCGCAGGGCCCAATTAAGTACGCACAGTTCAAAATTTTTGGCCCAAAAAGAGTTTTAATAGCCCAATTCCATTTTAATGTGTGGGGATTCACCAAAACTCACCTTCCGCATTCAAGATCATACTAACCATACCTGCCAGAACCCGTTTCAACTTCCCGTTGGATAGCTGCAGCCTAAGAACAATTGTCGGTATGCTTGTCCACTTTAAATCCATGCCTTTTATCTTTCAACATGTGTTTGATGATACTGTTTATCATGTTCTTCGGTAATATTGACGAAAATTTTATGGACCCCACGGTGTGCTAGGCATTGGCCTACCGATCCTCAAGGTTTATTGAAAAATAATGATGAGAGCTTCAGGTCTATGTTACCATAAGCAAAGAAGATGATCATTATCTTGATCAGATGATGAGAGCTTCAGGTCTATGTTACCATAAGCAGAGAAGATGATCATCTGATCGTTTGGTGAGCTATCTAAATATATTTGCACGTCACTAACATTGCGTGTCTTTTGCTGCTCAGTTGATAAAATTTTCTTAGCCCCGCATTGGTAGCTTGCACTCTTAGGTGTCTTTTGATTTACCTATGCACAAAATTTTCTGTGTCTTTTAGTTTCTCAACCTGTGTATGACCGGACTCAGCTTGTGCAGACCTATAGCACAGTGGGAATCCAGCTTTCCGTGTAGATCTTTATTGTTAATCACCTATTAGCGGTTTACTTGATTCCAGGCTGAATCTACCGACACATCGTTGCTTGAGGCTACAACATCCTCTGGGTCCTATTCACATGCTGACGAGATATGATTAGTTTCTATCATTTCCTGAATTAATTTTGAATTAGGGATGGACTGGTTTTACTTTCTCCCCCAAAAATTTTGTTTTAAGTAAAAAGAAGATTTTTCTGTAAATTATGCACAAGTAAAGTTTTTTTTTATTATTCAAAATTTATCATCTCAAGCCATGTAACCAACTGATGAAAACGGGTTTTGTCAAAAGCTTTTGTGAAGATATCTGCCTTTTGATCAGCAGTATCTATTGGCAACACCTGTATATATCCTTTTTCGTGAGCATCGCGAATGGAGTGAATCCGAATTTCAATATGTTTGGTTTTAGAATGATTAATTGGATTCTTCACAATGTCACGACAGGCATCATTATCAATGAAAATAGGTGTATGCATGACATTCAAACCGTAGTCCAAAAGCTGATTTTGGATCCATAACACCTGACAACAACAACTGGATGCAGCTGTGTATTTAGCTTGGGCAGTGGAGATTGACACTGTAGTCTGCTTCTTGCTCTGCCAAGACACCAGCCTGTTACCCAGAAATTGACAATCACCAGAGACAGATTTTCTGTCAATCCTACAACCTGCATGATCACTATCAGAGTATGCGATTAAATCAAAATTATCACTCTTAGGATACCATAAACCAAGTTTTGGTGTCCCTTTGAGGTAGCAGAAGACTCTTTTTACTGCAGTTTCAAGCGATTGCTTGGGATTGGACTGAAAACGTGCGCAGCATCCAATTGCCCACATAATATCTGGTCTGCTGGCTGTTAGATACATCAGTGAGCCAATCATTGATCGATAAGTGTGAGGATTCACTGAAAGGCCTTGAAGATCTGGTACAAGTGTTGTTTGGGCCGCAAAAGGAGTATTGGACGGCTTGCAGACGGTCATGTTGTATTTTGCCAGAATGTCTCTTGTATACTTGGCTTGATGGATGAGAATTCCGTCTTCTTTCTGCTGAACTTCCAAGCCTAAGAAAAATTATAATTCTCCCATCATGCTCATTTCAAATTGAGACTTCATAATGCTTTCAAATTCCCTGCACAAATTTTCATCAGTGGAGCCAAAGATAATATCGTCAACATAAATTTGAACAAGGATAGAATGTTTGTTGACTTCTTTGGTGAACAGAGTCATGTCAATCTTCCCTCTGGTGTACCCATTCTGCAGCAAATATGAAGATAAGGTCTCATACCAAGCTCGAGGAGCTTGATGAAGTCCATAGAGAGCCTTATCTAATTTGTAGTATTTGTTGGGATGATGAGGGTCTTCAAAGCCCGGTGGTTGACAGACGTAGACTTCTTCCTTGATTTTCCCGTACAGGAATGCACTCTTCACATCCATTTGAAAGACTTTGAAGTTCTTGTATGAGGCGTATGCCAAGAAGATACGGATGGCTTCAAGTTGAGCAACTGGAGCGAACACTTCCTCATAATCAATACCTTCCTGCTGACGAAAGCCCTGAACTACCAGACGAGCCTTGTTCTTGATCACCACACCTCGTTCATCCATTTTGTTGCGAAACACCCATCTTGTTCCGATAGGATACTTCCCTTCAGGTAGATCCACAAGTTCCCAAACCTTGAGCTTTCTAAACTGAGACAGCTCATCCTGCATGGCTTCAACCCAACTTGCATCTCTGACAGCATCTTCAATGCTGAAGGGTACCGTCTGAGATAAGAAGGCTGATAGTGCAATATTAAGCTTATCTGCCTGATTTCTAGTGAGAACACCCTCAGAGATTGGTCCAATGATGTTCTCCACAAGATGATTCTTAGATGACTTAAATCCCATGTTTGGTTCTTCTTGAATTTGGGAAGGCAGATTAGAAAGGTGATCTACAGGAATTGATGAGCTAGATGGATCATTTGCAGACTGTTGTGCTGAAGATGTATCTTCTGAAACTGGAGTACTTTCAGGAGATGGTGTAGTTTCAACAGTTGCATCACCATTTGTGGACTGAAGAGGAACAATTGGATCAGCTACGAGTGGAGAAAATCGGGTGGTGAAAGGTGCAACATCGTCTTTAGAAGAGTAAAGAGTATCTTCGAGAGGAGAAGGATCGGCTGCTTGATTGTCAGATGATTGTTCTTCAATGATACTGAAATTGTTGAAAACAACATCTACGTCAAAGAACCAGTCAGGACCGACTCCTGTGTTAGTAGAGTTAGATTCCTGCCAATCAACATAGAAAGATTCGAGAACCATTTTGGTTCGTTTGTTGTATACTCTATAAGCCTTTTGACTTGAAGAGTATCTAACAAAGAAGCTCTCATCACCAACTGCATCAAACTTCATTATGTTCTCGTAGTTGTTAAGCAGCGTACATGAGCATCCAAACAGCCTGAAGTAGTCAATCAGAGGTTTTCTTTTAAAAAGCAATTCATAACCCGTTTTCCCACGCGTCTTCACAATTAAGACTCTGTTAAGAACATAACAGGCTGTATTCACGGCTTCAGCCCAGAAGATGATCGGCAGTTTCGAGTTGATTAGCATGGTTCTGGCCGCTTCAATAAGTGTACAATTCTTCCTTTCAGCAACTCCATTCTGTTGAGGAGTTCTCGTAGCACTGTACTGAAGATTAATTCCTTTGTTGTTGCAGAAAGTCACGAAGCTTTGATTTTTGAATTCAGTTCCGTGATCGCTTCTGATTGATCTAACTTTTGTCTTCACTATGTTCTCAATGAGAGGAACAAACAACATCAATATCTCGGCAGCTTCACTTTTGTATTCTAAGAAGTACACCCATGTAAAGAGAGAAAAATCATCTGTTATCACCAAACAATAAGACTTTTTAGCTAAACTTTTAACACTAATAGGACCGAAGAGATCCATATGCAATAGTTGAAGAGGTGAGTCTATAGAGTTCACTGTTTTGGACTTGTGCGATTTCTTATGTTGTTTTCCTTTGGCACATGCTAAACATTTTTCAGAAAAGGGGAATTCCTTGGAAGGAAGACCTCTGACAAGATTTAATTTAGAAAGTTTGTTAATGTTTTTAAAGTTAACATGTCCTAATCTCCTGTGCCATAACAGTGACTCTGACTCGGATGCCTTCAAAAGTAAGCATGTCATTTGACACTCTGACTTAGCATCTCTCATATTTATCACATATGTGTTATTTTGTCTAGGAGCTTTTAGCATGATCATATTAGTGGGCGGTATGAATCCAGGCTTCAGAAAGATGCACTCCATGTCATTGAATAACACAGATATTCCTTTGTCGCAGACTTGTGATACGCTCAACAGGTTGTAGCACAATTCTGGAACATAATTCACATCTTCTAACGTCAGTGCGTCAGAGACCACATCTCCTATTCCTACTATCTCCCTGCCCTTTTCATTTCCGGCGAAGGCAACGAACTCTCCATCAATAAATCTATAGTTCTTGAGGAGTTCCTTTAGACCAGTCATGTGTCTAGAAGCCCCGCTATCAACATGCCATAGATATCTCATCAGTGTGATCAACCATTTCTGTAACTTATTCTGAAATACAAAAGAAAACACAAGAGATACACATATAAATACAAGAAACTCTATGTACAATCACGACTCAAACCTTTACTTAATTGACTTTGGGAATCCAGGTCTGGTTTAGTTTTGATCTGTCGTGATTTTCACCCAAAACTGACTCTTGTCTTTTCAAATTTTTTGTGGTTTTATCAAAAAAATTTACTGTTTCTTGAAGGTTTTTTATTTGATCAGAAAGATAGTTTAGTGCTTTGACGTCACTGGATTTTAAATGACATGTTTTAACCACATGACCCTTATTTCCACATCTAAAGCATTTTGAGTGCTTTGGCTTGATCTTTGGAGAGGGTCTGGATGATGATGGTTGTGATGCTCTTCTCTTGATCTTGCTTGAGCATGAGCTTTCACTGGAACATGGTTCATCAATGTTGTTGTTGCTTGATTCCTCATTTGTGTTGCAGTCTGGCTCGCTAATGTCACTTTCTGTATCACTCTGTGATTCTTCAGGAATTGAGTTATCTGTTTCACTTTGCGATTCTTCAGAACATGACATATCTCTTGATGATGGAGTAAACTCTGGAATTTCATCAGTAAGAAATTTCCTGAACCTGTTTCTTTTTAGTTCTGGTACAAACGGAGATGGTCTATATACATTTTCATTATCAGAGAATGCATCATTAAGATCAACACAAACTGGCATAACATTGTCAACACAAATATCTGAGCGTTTGATAGGATTCTTCCTATCATTAGGGTCCACAACGCCCTTTAAATCAAGTTTAGAAGTTAATGTAGTACAGTCATCCGGCCTAGATAAACTATTACAGTTATCCATCCTAGATAAACTATTACAATCATCCAGTTTAGTTAAGTTATTACATTCATCCGAATTCAAAATAGTTTTAGACTTGTCATGACTCCAGATGAACCAATTCACTGTAGAGTAATTGGCACCTGGGTGACCTAACCCCATCGTTTGTCCACCACAACTCTCATCATCGTCCACCTGATCCTGTTGGGTCATATCTGCACTGCTTTTACTTATATTAGAGTTTGACTCAGATTTGACACATTCTTTTTCAAAAAGATCATTTTTTGGATGTGGTTTTGGAATGGGTATATATTCACTTTTGCTCAAAGGTAAAAATAGAGATTTTACAATTTCCTTTTTATCCTTATACCCAATTCCATCTTTGACGAATGATTTCCTTGAACAATCAAGGATATCTGTATGAGCATGCTTGCTTACATTCCATTTGTCCACAACAATTTGGAGATGATTTGTTTCATTTCTAGATTTTTCTAGTTTTTCTGTTAAGTCATTTATTAAAAAATCTTTTCTCAAAACAAATTCTTTTAGAGTTTGCATTTCAGCTATAGTTGCATTTAACTTTCGCTGATATGCTAACTCATTTTCTTTCATTTCAGTGTTGATTTTTCGGATGTCATCCATTTCTCTTAAAATTTTCCTATTGTGGGACAAATAGTAAGCAACAGCTGTAACACACCTTGGTGAGCACAGCTTTGATTTTATTTCAAGAGGAATACTTACCAGATCTCTCTCCTTAACTGTCTTGGGCACGTTCTGCAGCTTTTCATTTGCTTTGCTGGTGGAGGACTTCTCAGCTACGAGTGCTTCCTCAGACGCGGCTTCTTTTCCTTTATCAGCCACTAGCACTCCTCTCAGACCTGCATTCTCCAGCGTTCCACTCTTTGGCATCTCCGCCGACGGCCCTTCCAGAGAGTTCACGCCGTGTGTGGATTTGGTGCAGATTTTGGCCATCAAAGCCTTGTTTACATCAGCTTCAACCGCAACAGCCTCCTCTCCCCAATCAAAGTCCTCAACCACCAATGCCTTTTGCTGATTCGCTTCCCTTCCATCAGTTATGGCCACCATCCTTTTTGTCGGCTTGATTTCTGCTTGACATAGAGTGGGGCATTCATACTTGAAGTGCCCAAGAGTCTTGCAGTTGTAGCATCTGATCTTAGACTTATCAAAGCCCACTTTTCCCATACCAACTCTTCGACCAGTTCTATCTTGAAACCTCTTCACCCTCAGAGTAATCATTGCCATCTGCCATTTCAAATCCATTTCCTCCATATCATATGGGTCAACCTGGTACATGTCCTCAGGATTCATCATCTCACTCTTAATTTCACCTGTCTTCAAAGCCTCAAAGCTAGACATGAAAGTGTTGAAGAGTTCAACATGTTCGTTTGCAAGCTTTGTAAGCTGTGGATTAAGTGTCTTCATAGCTGTGTCAGAGTATGAGACTGTCCTTCCTGAACTTGAACTACTACCACCCACTGCATCCACATATGCATGTGACGAGCTTGAACCCATGTTTCAACGGGAGTCATTAATGCCAGATTCTTCATAGCCGTGGTGGGCACAGCTTTTGGAGCAGTCTGGTTCATCTCTCTTTTCGTGTTGTCCATTTCGAAAGACTTTAGAGTGTTGATGAGATCAGCCAATGTAGATTGAGCATCTAGATACTCTTTTCTGATCAACATGCACTGTATGCTCCATTCTTTGGGCAGGGAGTCAAGCAGTTTCTTGATGGAATTTCGGTTGTTAACGGGAATTCCTGCCTTCTTCATCTTTGTTAACATACTCATGAATCTTTCGATATGTGAGCTCAAGCTTTCACCACGAATGCTACCGAACATGTCATATTCTTTCTGCACCATATCTTGCTTATATTGCCGCATCTCTTCATTCCCTTCATAGTACTCATTTAACTCAAACCACAGATCGTGCGCAGTGCCATACTCCTCAAACATGTTATAAACATCGTTTGATAAGGCCATGGTAAGGGCACCATAAGCCTTATGATCTCTCTGAAGTAGCTGTTTATTGACATCAGTGTAAGTGGTTGGATCAGGGTTAAACTCTTCTCCTATGGCAGTGGTTCTCATTGGAATGTGTGGACCCAACTGGATAGAATTCCAATGGGTGAAGTCTGTGACATAGAAGAATGACCTCATTCGATTCTTCCAAGTTCCATAATCTTCAACACCTTTTAACTTAGGAACTCTAGTTATTGTTCCGGTTTCAAGTTCTTGTTGAGTGATAGGATTTACAGTTGAGTGATTATCGTTACCGGGCATGATTTAAGTTAATTTTAATAGTTTGGTTTATCAGATTTTATAGTTAACAGTCCAGAAAAATGTCCAAAATCCTTAAGTACGCAGCTAAGTACGCAGAAGTCCAGGTCAAGTACGCAGCAGCCTGTAAGAATATAAACAGCCTTGTCAAGATGTAGTCTTTTGATAAGTACGCAGTCCTGCAAGTACACGTGTAGCTGTGTTTCTTGATAAGTGCGCAGATAAGTCAACACTTGGGCATGGTAAGTGCTCAGTCTTGACTGATCAGTCGCGCACTAAATGAAGTACGCAGACACTAAAACTCTCGTTTAAGATTTAAGTGCGCAGAAACCCTAGCCAAGTACTCAAAACTACACTTCTCAATAAGTGCGCACAAAAACAAGGATTTCTGTTTAAGTGCGCAGAAACCCTAGTTAAGTGCTCAAGACGATTAAAAGCATCAGGTACGCACAAACTTGGTTGCGTACTAAAACAAGAGATCTAAGTACTCAAATAATCACAAGTATGCAGTATATGAGCTAAGTACTCAAACCAAGAAACAAGTGCTCAAAGTATGAAATAAGTGCGCAAAACGTATGAAATAAGTGCGCAAAACGGGCTGTGAAAAACACAAAAACTCAGCTGAATTCTATCCAAAACTTTTTCATTCCATTCTGAAGTGCTTGGATTAAATGTCTACTTAAAATGAACCACTTTTAACTTTCAGAAACACAATTTCCACGAAATTTGAAGCAAAAATTTAAGAAAAACACCTAAATTTAAAAGTTCATAGAAAAATAATCTTGATAATAAAAAAAAACTAACAAGATGAGGGTTTTGGTATCTTAAAATAGATACAATCTAGAGCACAGAGGCTCTGATACCAAATTGTAAGTCCCAAATACTAGATCTTGTTAAGTGCAAGAGATTGTTATCACTTAGAAACACTTATGGATTAGGTGTTTTAAGCGATTAATCTTCTACAATAAAGAAACTAGATGAATATGATAAAAACCGACACACAAGATGAATAAGAACACGATTTCATTACTGATTTTTCATTGAAACACCATGAAATTCATACAAGTACGCACCGTTCAATCTTGTGCTACAAAGATAACCAAAAACCCTAACCTTAGAGCTTCACACTAACATGTCTTATATAGGCAGGCAGATTTGCCGCCCTTAACTCAAGTGCGCAGGGCCCGTCCCCTTGTGCGTAGCCTAGGGTTTCACTAGGAAACTTTGTCTTAATTACATAATTAGCCCTTTAACTATCAAACTATACAACGATCCATCAAAAGTCTATGATCTGGTAACTATGGTCTCAATATAACCCAACAGAATTAGATTATCAAATTTGGACAATAGGTCTACATTGATGAAACTTGACTTTTCCAAGTGGATTCATCCCATTTGGATGATTACACAATTGTTGGGAATTTTTCTACTAATCTGATCTGTTGTGAGTATTTTCTGGACCTAGCTGTATTGTATGATTTTTCATAACTTTTGTGTATGGTTTTGTCATGAAACCAAAATATGGACTTGTCCAGTAGACTCCCTGGAATATTCGGTAACATTTTGGGAGTCTAATTCATTGGATAAGTATTTTTAATAAATTGATTTTTACAGTGCATAATCTGTCCTAAAAACGCAGATTATGTAATGAACATTTATGTGGCTATTTGGAGTCTTGTATGACTTGTATTTGATATGAACTTGTATGAGCACTTATATGAGGTGTATATGAAGTGTAAAACTGATGTTAATCATTGTGTTCACCTATGGGTTCGTAGGGTTTACATGTGCATATAGAAACACTAGGCGTCACTCACACGGTTTTGTATTTTAAAACGTCTTGGACAAACGGGTTATATGGTGTATTGATTATACACATATACTCACTTAGTGACACATGTAATAAAGAGTCGGTAGCACGTCCTTATTTATGAAGTTTGGATTATTTGCTTCCAACCTAAGGTGAGTTTTACTACTCTTTTCTCAAAAGCATGCGTCTCGGGTTTGAGACAACTTAGTTAACTTTTTCTTGTCCAGTTTGGGACTACTTGCACATCCCAGGTTTTGGAATGCTATGACTCCTTGTGTGGGTTGGGTTTTGACTCCTTGTGTGGGTCGAGTTTTGCTAGTTTCACACTCTGTGTCCTTGATGAACTAAACTGCATTCTATCACGGAAGTCCTTCACTATTTATCGAATGAGTTGTCGGGTTATGGCTAGCGGGTTACTAGTTGATAACGTTATTAGGTTTGACAAACCTCACACCGAGTTGGGAGCCGGGCATGAACTACGACCTTAGATTTTATCATTGTTGATAGGCAATGATGGGAGGCAAAAACCAGCTCGCGGGGCGAGTGCATCGTTTGAATAGCAATTCGGTATATCATTTGTTTAGTTATCATGAATGGGTTAGCTACCCTTGGCATACGCTGAACTAGTGGTTCTTGGTTTTGGTTATTGACTACTGTTTTGGGTTTGGGAAACCTAACTGTTGTTCTTGGTTTGGGAAACCTACACTTTTACTTACCTGAACTCACCAACTTTATGTTGAAAAACGATATACATGCTTTTGTAGGTAGTTAGCTTCCGGTGTCACGATTAGGAAGCACAACACGTTTCACTACATTTGGGGTTTTGGGCATACACCTAAATTACATATCATACTTTTAAGTTTTCTTTCATATGGTTTTAATTTGGGCGCGTTGTTTTGCGCATGGCTTTAAAAGGTTTAAATTTGGTTTACGCTTCTGCAGCTTAACTAAACTTGATTTTTGAAAACGAACTAAATGGTTTGGGCTTTTGAGGGTGTGACAGATTAGTATCAGAGCCATTGGTTATAGTGAACTAGGACTGCATGTTGAGTCTAGTCTATAATCATCATAGCATAAGCGTTACTACACTCACAACTTAAGTGCACAACTAGCTTTTGGGCTACGTATACTTGCTTAACATGTTATAGGAGATACATATTTCTTTAACACTAAACCCTATACTGGGCACATCTTTGGTCAAGGACGAGAGCTAGGCCAGGTGGCGCATCAATTGAGACTAAAATTCCAACCATCTTCACGGACGGGGAAGTCGGCAATAGAGTACTAGTGAGGGTACCAATTGTTAGATACATGGGAGAGAACCCTTGAAGGAACCCGAACCAATCAAACCCGAAGAGAGCGCATGTGAAGAACTCTTATCTATTCAGGGTGATCGTGGTTGTGCTGTAACACCCCAACCGATGGCGGAAACATCGGGATGTCACGTATCGATGATTGTTCAGTAGCTCATGGTAAATAATAAATTTCAATAATTGATTTAAATACATTACATACGATTGTTCTACAAGAATTTGTACATCAAAATGAACAAATACTAGCTACGCATCTTCAAGTATTAACTCTAATCTTCAAGCAAGTAGAACCTGAAACATGTTAAGTTGAAAATATTTTGGGTCAACAAAAGTTGGTGAGAATTACATAGGTTTTGATAATCGAATAAAATTGTTGTGCAATTCATGTGTCATGGCAATCTAGACCATATGTGAAAACATACTAGAAGTAAATCGAGTGCATAATCAACCATTGTGACTGTTGTATTGTGGTACATCCCATACGCTCATGGTTCACTCGTTTATATTGCAGTAACAAACACCCACGCTACCTTTGTAGGAGGCACGTATCCGGGTGGGATTGTCAGTCCAATAGATCTATCAATGTATACCGTCGACTGATGAATGTTTATGCTAGAATTGTGCTTACCCTAGTCATGTTCAAGACATAATGCAACATAGATAAACACATAGACACATTGATGATTGAATTGCATAAATGATGTTGTAACATGTTTCACCCCAAAAATGGTGATAAATAGAAAAGGGGCTATGTAAAACTCACCTTAGCAAAATGTTATATCTGTTGAAAAATTGAATAATGGTGTTGCCCAAATGTATCAAGTATCACCCTATAATAAGGTAATAAATATGTCTAAGTCTATCAAGTCTACAAATGTATAAGTTTCTAGGGCTTCGAATTTGGGGATAAATGCTCGTTTGATTAATATCAAAAATGTTTGATAACTGAGAGAATATTAGTAAATAAATAACCAAAAATCTTTTTATGAAATTTAAATTTAGGATGGTCACAATAATGTGTTTAAAGTATAAAAATAATTTTTATAAAATTATTTTCTTTAAAATAGATTATTAAATCTATTTATTACAAATTGTCAAAATTTAACTTTAATATTTAAAAATATTAAAATTAAAGAATTATAAGTTTAAAATTTATATTTCTGTTCTAAATAATCAGAAATAATTTGTATAATATTTTGGTGCAAAAATATTAAAAATTGGATTTATTATGAATTAATTATGATAAAAACTAACAAAAATTGATTAAAAATACTAAATAAATGATTTTTCAGAAATAAAAATCATTTCTGAAAAGCTTAATGTTATAAAAACTCAGAATAAATTTTGTGGAAATTTATGTAATCGTTTTGATATTTTTATAGAATTTTATAAATAAATTAGAATAAACTTGATTTATTTATTATATATATTAAATAAATAAATTTTTGAAAACTAAAAATTGTAAGTTAAACTTTTTCAGTAGATTAACTTAAAATATTTTTTATATAATTATTAAAAGAGTTTTAATAATTTAAAACGAATTTATAAAATATAAGTATTATATATATAATTAATTTTAATTGGTTTTGATTAAAAACCAAAAAAAAGAAAGGCTCGCCACTGCTGGGTATCGAACCCGCGTGGCTCGGCTAATGGGCACCAGAAACAACCACTTGGTCCAGACCAGTGGTTGTGTTTGGTTTCTGTTTTATTAAAATAAATACAATCAGTGCATTGTGTTCTTCCCCAATTATCAAACATACGATAATTGGCATATACCCAATTAGTACAATCAGTACAATCACACAACATTAACCCAATTAATTTGAAATCAGTACAATCACACAACATTAACCCAATTAATCATGGGTTAATGTTGTGTAAGTTCCGATAATTGAAACCCATAACAAACATCACACTTACAAACACGTTTAAGGTACGATTTGGTCAGTCAAGCCCGAAGTCAAAGAACACGATCAAAAACACCAGAAAACAGTTTTAATGTAGAAATTGGAGGTTGGAAGAGGATGTTCGGCGAGTAGAGATGGTTGTATGATGTTCAATTTATATTTCTATGGTCTGGATGAAGGATTTGGTATGTTTGACCTTCATAATGATGTTGACGCGTTAATTGGCTTAAATAGGTAAGAATTGAAGGGAAATTGTCGTGTGTTTGACTCGTTCCAGGCCGAAAATCACGATTCCAAGCCAATCACAGTCCAATTGCAAGCTAATGATTCGTGATTTTTGGTAAGTCGTATACCTCAGTTGACTTTCCAAGTCAACTGAGGTGAATTCAAGTCGTGATATAGTTATAAAGGGCCAGGATTAAAACAAGATTCAAGGCTAGAGCAGTTGGTTGTGTCGTGTGTGTTAAGTGTGAACCGAGCCTGGACGCGGGTTCGATTCCCGGTCCAGACGGTTATTATATATTTTTTTAACAAGCTGAGTTGGGCCGAATCCAAAGGGGAGGAGGGAGTTGGGCTTCTGTTTTTTTTTGGGCTGGGTTAAAGTCTGGATTGGGCTCAGGTGTGGGAAATGTTGGGTTTTGAGTTTGTTTTAAATAAAAATGTTATTATTATAAACTTTTTTATACATATATATATATATATGTATGAATAATTATCATTGTATCACTAAAAATAATAATATTAAAACTTGTCGTTTTAATCCGTAACGTACAATTATTTAACGTGAAATGTTACAGGTGCCATGGTGGGTATCATCTCATTCTTGAAAGCCCAAAAATGCATTAGAAAGGGCTATCCAGCCATTCTGGCTAACATCTCTGACACTCGAGCTGAAGTTGAAATGAGGATTGAGGACATCCTTGTAGTTCGTGATTTCCCAGTTATCTTTCCAGAGAAAGTACCTGGACTTTCACCTGTTCGTCAAGTAGAGTTCCAAATCCAGATTACACCTGGAGCAGTCCCAGTTGCACGCATACCATATCGCCTAGCACCAGGCGAACTTCAAGAACAATCTACCCAACTCCAAGAGCTATTGGATAGGGGTTTTATTAGACCTAGTTCTTCACCTTAGGGAGACTCAATCCTGTTTGCTAAGAAGAAGGATGGGAGCTTCTGCATGTGTATTGACTATTGAGAACTGAACAAGGTGACTATTGAGAACCGTTACCTAATACCACGTATTGATGACTTGTTTGACCAGCTCCAAGGATCGAACTTCTGTTCCAAAATTGACTTGAGGTCAAGATACCATCAACTGAGAGTCCGAGAGGAGGAAGTCTGTAACACCCCGCCCCTCTCATCACCAATATTGTCCGCTTTGCCCATCCAGAGCTCACGGATTTGTTTTTGGTTGCCCAAGTGGAGACTTCCCAGGAGGTCACCCATCCTGAAATTTCTCCCACCTGAGCACGCTTAACTGTGGAGTTCTCCTCTCATCCACTAACATTAAGCCCCAAAACGCGTTGGTGATTTAAGAGGCAAGACATTACTTATGAACCAAGGATCTCTCCTGGCCACGGCCGATGTGGGATTTCCTAAGGTGTCACAGTCACCCCCTGTTAGAGTCTCATCGTCCCTGATGAGGTGTGTTCCTGGGGTGTCACATTCACCCCCTGTTAGTGTCTCATCGTCCCTGATGTGGTGTGCACCCACCATCCCGAACGGCACAGGAGTGGCTCTGATACCATCTGTATAAGATTAACACCCCAACCGATGGCGGAATCATCGAGGTGTCACGTAGTGACGATTGTTCAAAAGCACATGGTACTTAAATGTAAATATTATTAAATAAAACCCAATAATTGTCTTACAAGGAAATGAAAAATACAAAGTCTTAAATGAGATAGAAATAATGAAATAACTGCATAATAAAGCGCTAAAAGTTTCTTGATCAAACTGCACCTGAAACATGTACAAAATAGGTTTGGTCAACATAAGAAATGTTGGTGAGCATTCCTAGTTTTGATATATATAGTAGATTAAAAGTTATACAATTCAAGTGCAAGCTACGGTGCAAATATGTAAACCATGTATCAAACAAATGAGCGAAATCAACCCTGTGACTGTATAATGTACTGTATGAACTGTAGTGTACTTATCCAACAAGTGGATAATAACTTAACAATGGCCACGGATTCTCCGATGAAAAAGGGGGAGAATCAACCTAGGCGGGTTGTCAATCCAAATAGCGCTATCCAATGTTAAGGTCGGCTTGTACCATGTTAATGATTTCACTAAGTACAAATGTAATCCACATGTATTGTCTAAGCATAAAGCACGTTGTAAGCAATGCACATAGTACTAGAATTGTATTGTAAAAATGTAAACTTGTATTTGAAATTGGAATAGTGTACATGTAACACCCCAAAAATATATAAAAGCAAAAAGGGGTAGGAATACTCACTGTTCACGTAGTAACTTGAAATTGGACTGGACAACGAAATATGAACTTGAGATTTCTCCCAAAAGATTAACCTAAATTAATTGATAATGTGTGAGTGAAATAACTCTAGGATGCATGTATATCTAGGGCTTCGAATTGGGGATTACGTTTATTTGTGTTAATAAACAAATTGTTTATTAATTATGAGAAATTTAATAAATAAATAAATAAAAGTCTTTTAAGGAAATTTGAATTTAGGATATACACAATAAAGTGTTTGAAGTATAGAAATAATTTTTATAAAATTATTTCATTTAAAATAGATTTTTAAATCTATTTATTTATAAATAGTCATTATTTAACTTTAATATTTAAAAATACTAAAATTAAAGAATTCTTATTTTAAAAATCATATTTCTGTTCTAAATGATTAAAAATAATTTGTATAAAATTTTGGTGCAAAAATGATGAAAATTGGATTTGTTATGATTTAATTATGATTAAATCTAACAAAAATTGATTAAAAATATAAAATAAATGATTTTACTGAATTAAAAATTATTTCAGTAAAGTTTAACTTTAAATAAAGTCAGGATAAATTTTGGAGAAATTAATAAAATTGTTTTGATGTATAAATGGATTTTTATAAATCTAATAGATTAAAAATGATTTAATTATTATAAATATTAAATAAATGAATTTCTGAAAAATAAAAATTATAAATGAAACTTTTATAACAGATTAAACAAATGTAATTTTTTTAGAATTTATAAAATAGTTTTGGTATTTTAAAAAGAATTTAAAAGATTTAAAAGGATTTAATATTTATATATATTTAATTGTTTGTTTTTAAAAAGAAAAGAAAAGAAAAGAAACAAAACCGGTCAGAGCCGGGACTCGAACCCGGGTGACCTCTGTTGTGGACCATGGTCACAACCACTTGGCCTAGGCCGGTGGTTGTGATGTTTCTGGGTTAAAAATAAATATATATCATATGCAAAAACAAGATTATCCCCAATTCATGAACACGAGCCCTAGAAATTTCAATCAGACGATCTAGGCAACATGAGCCCGATTAAATATGGGGCTTTTGTTGCTGGATTGCCGATGAACAAAACCCATAACAAAAATGAGACTCACAGTGTGTAATCGTGTATAATTGACTGGTCAAAGACCAAAGTCAAACGTCGTGCAAGAAGGAAATCAACAGAGATGTTTAGAACAATTGGAGGTTTAGGAAGATGAGTGAGCGAGTTGTTAAGCTGTTCCAAGGCTCAATTTATAGTGGGGATCAATAGGTTAGGTTAATTGGTAAGTTGACCCTGATTTGAATGTATACGCGTATAATTAAACTAATTGGTCAACGATCCGATGTTAATTGACGTGTAGACGAGTTGTAATAGGCCGGTAATTGTATAAATTTGCCAATTATAGATCAATCAAGCATTGATCTTGATTGATCATTCAAACGCGTCCAAACAGTTGACTTTCTAAGTCAAATTGCAGGTTTTTAAATCGCGTATAAGATTAATAAGCGTCCGGGTTATTTCAAATACAAGGGTCCAGCCCAGATGGTTATGTTTGTGTGAGTGTGTGGCTTAACCCGGTCTTGGCGCGGGTTCGAACCCCGGCCAGGACTATATTTTTTTTTTAAAACGTAATAAGGGGGGTGTTTTGGGCCGGCCTGTTGGGCTTCATCAGGTGGGCCTCAACATGATAATTATTATTATTATTATTATTATTATTATTATATGATTAAACGAACCCGAATTAAACGTTCCAGAAAAATAGAAATGCCACGTTTATTAATTGCGGTAAAACATACAATTAATTATAAATACAATGAAAAGTGACGGATGTCACAGCATCCCCTACTTTTAGAAATTTCGTCCCGAAATTCCTTCAAGTGGTAGTCTCTGGAAAGAGGTGAGGATACTTAGACATCATTTGGTCCTCACGCTCCCAAGTAAACTCTGGGCCTCGTTTGGATTCCCAACGAACTTTTACAATAGGGATTCGACTTCGCTTAAGCGTCTTGACATCTCGATCCATAATCTCCACAGGTTTTTCTATGAAGCGCATCGATTCGTCAATCTGGATATCCTCTAAAGGAACATGGAGGTTATCTTCAGCCAAACACTTCTTGAGATTAGAAACATGAAACGTTGGATGAACATTATTGAGCTCTGGTGGTAAATCGAGCTTGTAAGCCACCTTCCCAACTCGTTCAAGGATCTTAAAAGGGCCTACGAATCGTGGTGCAAGTTTTCCTTTCTTTCCAAACCGAAATACACCCTTCCAAGGTGAAACCTTGAGAAGTACCATGTCTCCGACTTGGAATTCTAGAGGTTTGCGCCTTTGATCGGCATAGCTCTTCTGTCTGCTTCGAGCAACTTGTAAGTTCTCACGAATGCGGTGAATTTTGTCTGTCGTTTCTTGTATCAGTTCGGGACCGGTGATTTGTGTTTCACCAACCTCGCTCCAACACACAGGGGAACGACATTTGCGACCGTAGAGTGCCTCAAATGGTGCCATGTTAATACTGGAATGGTAGCTGTTATTATACGAGAACTCAACCAAGGGTAGGTGCGTGTCCCAATTACCACCAAAGTCGATGATGCACGCTCGAAGCATATCCTCCAATGTTTGGATGGTTCGTTCAGTTTGGCCATCCGTCTGTGGGTGATAAGCCGTGCTAAGATTTAGTTGTGTACCAAGTGCGGACTGAAATGTCTGCCAAAAGCGAGAAGTAACCAGCTATCACGATCGGAAATAATGTCTAGAGGAATACCATGACGGCTGACAATCTCACTGATGTAAATCTTAGCCAGTTTCTCAGCTGTGTAGGTCTCACGAATGGGTAGGAAGTGAGCAGATTTGGTCAAACGATCGACAATAACCCAGATACTGTCATGCCCGCGGGTGGTGCGTGGAAGCTTCGTGATGAAGTCCATAGCAATGTTCTCCCACTTCCATACTGGTATTTCTGGTTGCACAAGTAAACCAGATGGACGTTGGTGCTCAGCTTTGACTTTAGAACAAGTAAGGCATTTAGCCACATAAAGGGCTATGTCCTTTTTCATACCGGGCCACCAATACAAAGTACGCAGATCCTGATACATCTTATCTGCACCAGGGTGAATGGAATAACGAGACTTAAGGGACTCGTCCATGAAATAGGTACGCAGGTTGTCACGATCAGGGATCCAAAGACGGTTCATGAAATAAAGTAAGCCATTTTTGGTTTCCAACTGATTTTCGGCTCCACACGACATTTCTTCGTACATGTTGCCCTCAGTAACAGAAATATGTTGGGCTTCAATGATGCGGAGTTTGATATCAGACTGGACCTGAGCACAATAAAGCTGGGCATGACCTTTACGACTAAGGGCGTCGGCTACAACATTCGCCTTGCCAGGATGGTAGCGAATCTCGCAGTCGTAGTCGTTTAACAACTCGACCCATCGTCGTTGTCGTATGTTCAGATCTTTCTGGTTGAAAATGTGTTGAAGACTCTTGTGGTCAGTGAAGATCACACATTTTGTACCATATAAATAGTGACGCCAAATCTTAAGTGCGAAGACGACCGCTCCGAGCTCAAGATCATGGGTAGTGTAATTTTTCTCATGGTTTTTCAGTTGTCGTGATGCATATGCTATAACCTTGCCTCGTTGCATGAGAACACAACCAAGGCCTTGATTAGAGGCATCACAGTAAACCACGAAATCCTCACTGCCGTCCGGTAAGGTGAGAATTGGAGCATCACACAGTTTCTGCTTCAAAGTTTGGAATGCTTCTTCCTGACTGGGTCCCCATACATATGGTTTATCCTTATGGGTCAAGGAAGTGAGAGGTAAGGCAATCTTGGAAAAGTTGAGAATAAATCGACGATAATAGCCCGCTAAGCCAAGAAAAGAGCGAACTTCCGTGGGAGACTTGGGTGTAATCCAATTCTTAACAGCCTCAATCTTAGCTGGATCCACGTGTATACCCTTTTCACTGATAATGTGTCCCAAAAATTGAACCTCTTTAAGCCAGAATTCACACTTGGAGAATTTGGCATACAGTTGTTCATTCTTCAAAAGACTCAAAATTTGTCTAAGGTGTTGCTCGTGGGCTGATTTGGTCTTAGAGTAAATGAGAATGTCATCGATGAAAACAATTACGAACTTATCCAAGAAGGGTTTGCACACGCGATTCATGAGATCCATGAAGACAGCGGGTGCATTCGTTAGCCCAAAAGGCATAACCATAAACTCGTAATGCCCATAACGTGTACGGAAAGCTGTTTTTGGGATGTCGTTTTCATGGACTCGTAGCTGATGATATCCCGAACGAAGATCGATCTTTGAGAAACAAGTCGATCCTTGAAGTTGATCAAAGAGGTCATCAATGCGAGGTAAAGGGTACCGGTTTTTAATAGTGAGTTTATTCAACTCCCGATAATCAATACACATACGGAAAGATCCATCCTTCTTCTTTACAAATAAGACTGGAGCTCCCCAAGGTGATGAACTGGGACGAATGAAACCCTTGTCTGCCAACTCTTGAAGTTGACTTGCAAGTTCTTGCATCTCGGAAGGTGCAAGGCGGTATGGAGATTTAGCAACGGGCGTAGCACCAGGTACAAGATCAATACGAAATTCGACAGGACGCACTGGTGGAAGTCCCGGTAAATCATCAGGAAAAACTTCGGGAAACTCACGAACAACAGGAACATCTTGAATACTCTTGTCTTTACTTTTCTTTTCCACAATATGGGCCAAGAAAGCTACGTATTTCTTGCGTAGATATTTCTGTGCTTGGGTGCAAGACATGAGTTTAAGACCACTGGATGGTTTCTCACCATAAACCCGTAAAAAGTCACCCGATGCGAGAGGAAACCGAATAAATTTCTCAAAGCAGACAACTTCGGCATGATGTTTAGAAAGCCAATCCATACCCACGATAACATCAAAGCTTCCCAATTTCATGGGTATAAGATCAATGGTGAAGTCATGTTCGTTAAGGCTAAGAGTACAACCCTGAATAATAGAATCGATTGAGATGGGTTTACCATCTGCGACCTCGACCGTGAAAGGCGCTCCTAATCTAGAGCGAGTGTGAGATAATAGAGGTTCGAATGCTAATGACACAAAACTTTTATCCGCACCAGTATCAAATAAAATTGAAGCATAACGACCATCAAGTAAAAACGTACCATTCACCACGTCATTTGTTTCCTGAGCTTCTGTTGCATTGATGTTGAAAGCTCGACCACGAGCCACTGGGTTTGCTGCATGGTTTGCTGGGACAAGTGCTGGACATTGGTTTCTGAAGTGGTTCGGATCACCACAATTGAAGCAAGCTCGACCATATGCTATAGGTTGTGGGTTTTGGCGAGCTGGTTGAGGGTTAACAGGTTGAGCATTAATAGGTTGAGGTCGAAACGTAGATCGACATGTGGCAGCTACATGACCATACCTACCACAGGTGGTACAGTGGCGGCAAGGAAAATTTGCGGGGTGATGGTACTGACAGGTGGCACACTTGGGTAAGTTTCCACTATAAACCTTCTTAACAGGAGGAGCCTGAGCCATTGGAGCCTGGGCTATTGGAGCCTGAGTTACTGGGGCCACAACAGCATAGTTTCTACCCCTGGACTTCCGTTTCTTAGTGTTGGAACCGGTATTGTCTACAGCAACTCTTGATGATTCAGTAGTAGGGGTGGGGGTCTTCTCAGTTGATTTCTTGGTTCCTTTCCTAACCAAATTTCCCTTTTTGACGTGCTTGTCAGTCAAGGAGGCTGCAAGCTGAATGGCTTCTTCCACCGTAGTGGGTCTGCTTCCAGTGACTACATCTTGAATTAGGTCAGGCAGTCCCTCAATATACTTCTCGATTGCTCGAGAGACCGGGGTAACCATGTGTGGAACCAAAATACTGAGCTCATGATAACGAGTGTTGTATGCAAGATTTTCACCACTGTCCTGTTTCAACCCATGGAACTCTTCCTCTAGCTTCCTCATTTCATTCCTAGGGCAGAACTTGGCAATCATAAGTTCCTTGACCTCAGTCCAAGACAAGGATAGAGCAACATCAGCGCCCCAATTACGCTTCTCACCATTCCACCAGGTCAATGCCCCCTTTTGAAGGACACTGGTAGCATAGCGAACGCGGAGGTTATCAGGACACTCGCTGTTCACGAAGGTACTTTCCATACTTTCAAACCATTGGAGGAGGCCTGTAGCACCCTCCTCTCCAGTAAACTTCGTGGGATTGCATGAGTTGAAGTGTTTGAAGGTACACCGAGTTTGAGTTGCACCCTCAGTATTGGTACTGTTGCTGTTCTGGGTTAACTCACTAACAAGGTTCGGAATCACTGCAGCAATTTGCTCAGCGACAAGAGAAGCAAGGCGACGATCAGAACGTTGTCCAGAGGCACGAACAGTGCGTTGGCTAGCATCACGGAGCATACGGCGAGCAGACATCTACAAGTCAATGAAAAGTTATGAGATTAATAAATGTAAGTGTAATATTGCATAAGAGTTATGATCACAAGATATCGTATGTGAAATAAAGGTATATCATTTGAAATATATGTATAACATGTTTGGATTGCCCTTGTCTAGCTATAAAGCCCAACAAGAACGTTGACTTTTCAAAGAAATTGAGCCCAATGGTGATCAAAGAAGACATGCTTTAGCCTATAAGTGGACACTCACTCCAGGAATCCCCAGGTAAGCATAACAGGTCCGTAAATGGATTTATGCGCTATGCTTGCCTATGCCAGAAAACCCAGTGTACAGGCGTCCACCCTTCCAGATTGCACGTGTCCTTTTTCACACTCATTAAAGTTCAACAACTTTGAAGGAGCAAAATAAGAGTAGGCATTATGCCTAAGAGTGTCTTCATGAAAGGTACTGCTCCCGCTCCATGATGATGTAGTCTTTCCACTCCTTGTAGGACACCATCCTTATACGTCATGATGAAAGATGAGGAGAAAGGAGAAGAAAGGGAAAGATTAAGGAAGGAAAGTGAAGGGTAATGAGAGGGATGATAAATTAGGAAGTGTTGTACCTGAAAGTTGAAATTCGGTTATAGTCTAGGCTAAAAGGCATTCTAATAACCTAATTCCCTATAACCATGGCTCTGATACCAATCTGTAACACCCCGCCCCTCTCATCACCAATATTGTCCGCTTTGCCCATCCAGAGCTCACGGATTTGTTTTTGGTTGCCCAAGTGGAGACTTCCCAGGAGGTCACCCATCCTGAAATTTCTCCCACCTGAGCACGCTTAACTGTGGAGTTCTCCTCTCATCCACTAACATTAAGCCCCAAAACGCGTTGGTGATTTAAGAGGCAAGACATTACTTATGAACCAAGGATCTCTCCTGGCCACGGCCGATGTGGGATTTCCTAAGGTGTCACAGTCACCCCCTGTTAGAGTCTCATCGTCCCTGATGAGGTGTGTTCCTGGGGTGTCACAAAGTAGCCAAGACAGCTTTCTGAACTCGTTATGGACATTATGAATGTTTGGTAATGCCATTTAGGCTAACCAATGCACCGGCAGTGTTCATGGATCTTATGAACCGCGTGTGTAAGCCATATTTGGACAAATTCATCATAGTGTTCATTGATGACATATTAATCCCTTCCAAGAGCAGGGAAGAGAATGAGCAAAACCTGCACCTGATCTTGGAACTCTTGAGGAATGAGCAGTGATTTTTGCTCTAAAGATTTGGAGGCATTATCTTTATGGAACGAAGCGTACGATCTTTACAGATCATAAGAACCTCCAACACATATTCGATCGAAAGGAGCTGAACATGCGACAGCGTCGATGGGTTGATTTTTTGAATGATTATGACCATGCCATCAGATATCATCCAGGGAAAGCTAACGTAGTAGCGGATGCCCTCAGTCGTAAGGAAACAAAACCCAAGTGGGTGCGAGCCTTACAACTCACTACCCATTCTAATCTTCCTGATAAGATTCGAGAAGCCCAGGTTAAGGCTGTGAAAGAAGAAAACGTTGAGCTTGAAACCTTGCACGGTGCTGATAAGCACATGGAACTGAAGTTGGATGGTCTTCAGTACTTCATGAATCGAGTCTGGATTCCACGTTTTGGAGATCTTTGACAACTCGTGCTTGACGTAGCTCACACCTCTCGTTATTCGATACATCTTGGTTCGGATAAGATGTACCAAGATCTCAAAACTCTATACTAGTGGCCAAACATGAAAGCTAGGATAGCCACTTATGTCAGTAAGTGCTTGACTTGTGCAGGTTAAAATTGAATATCAGAAACCTTCAGGCTTACTCCAGCAACCGGGAATTCCCATGTGGAAATGGAATGGGATTTCCATGGACTTTATCACCAAACTTCCTAAAACACCCAGCGGGCACGATATGATTTGGGGTCATTGTTGACCGTTTGACCAAATCAGTGCATTTCTTGGCAATTAAGGAGACGGACAAGTTGGAACGTCTAGCTGGACTATATATTAAGGAACTTGTCTCTAGGCATGGTGTGACACCCGGCAAACTCAGGTTAGTAACATTGACTAAACTAGTAAGTCTACCTTAGCGAGTCATGCATATTACGAACTTAACTGGGTCAGTCGAGTCGTTACGATGATTCGGGGGAATCATCGGGAGTCATTACGATGATCCGCGGGATCATCGGGAGTCGGTCCATAACCATGTGTACAAGGATTGGTGGTTCGTGGAATCACCGGGTTTAACGCACACACGCAAGTCTCGAGTCCCGGGAATTGGTGAACGGACGTAAACGTGTTAGTAATCATGCATTATATGTTTGTAATCATTATGTGACTTATTGGTATGTGAATACGTGTTTATATATGTTAAAATAGTGTTTAACGCGCCAAAAACCCAACCTGGTATGCTATAGGCGATTAGGCGCCAGTGGGTTGCCTAATCGCCAGTCTTACAGGCGATTGGGGGAGATTAGGAGCGATTGGAGTCCCTAATCGCCAGTATATAGGCGATTAGGATTCCTAATCGCCTAATCTGCTCTCCTACTCGTCTGACCTGTTGTGCATGAGTCAAAACACCTATAAATACAACCCTTGACTCCCCAAACACCCTTAGTGCAACCCTAACAGATCCTAAGCCTCCCACACACCTCAAAACACTTCTGGAACTCGTTTTTCTTCAAAACTCACCATATCCAAGCTAACAAACCTTTCTTTGATAAAATCCAAGGTGTGTTCTTCATCCCAAACCTTTGTAATGTTATTGTTTTGGTTCCCCAAAAGTCCAGACCTTGTTTTGCTAAGTATGTGTCTTTAAAAACTTTGAAATGAGTTCTAAAACAAGTCTACACCATGATACTTGCTATATGTGAAGTATTTATGCATATGATGATTTTTGGTGATTATAACATGAATGTTTCCATGAATTTGATGTACTTCTGATGTGTAATCGTCGATAGGTTGACAAAGTCTGCGCACTTCCTCGCTATCAAGGAAACTGATGGCCTTGAGCATTTAGCTCTTTTGTATCTTGAGGAAGTGGTTTCTCGACACGGGGTGCCTGTCTCTATTATTTCTGACCGTGATCCTCGGTTCGCCTCTAATTTCTGGAAATCCTTGCATAAGGCTCTGGGTACTCAGCTAGATATGAGCACAGCCTATCACCCGCAAACTGACGGTCAAAGTGAGCGGACAATTCAAACATTAGAAGACATGCTTCGGGCATGTGCGATCGACTTTGGCAAGGGGTGGGAGAGTCATCTACCACTGGTGGAATTCTCCTACAACAATAGCTACCATTCTAGTATCAAGGCGGCTCCGTTTGAGGCTCTTTACGGGCGGAAATGCCGGTCTCCTCTTTGTTGGGCTGAGGTGGGTGAGAGCCAACTCACCGGCCCGGAACTTGTGTACGAGACTTCCGATAAGATCGTACAAATTCGTAACCGCATGGCAACAGCTCGGGATCGTCAAAAGAGCTATGCCGATCGTCGTCGCGACCCTTTAGAGTATGAGGTTGGCGACAGAGTTTTATTGAAGGTATCTCCGTGGAAGGGCGTTATACGTTTTGGGAAGCGTGGCAAATTGAATCCTCGGTATGTGGGACTGATATATGTGTTGAATGAAAATAATCTCCGCTGAATGTGTTCCCCCGATAATTGTGCACAGCTCCACCTTATATATTTTCACTCCTTTGCGGCAGCTTCTAGAATTAATAAATTTGTGCCCTCCAAATTGAGGTGGGCCTTGGGCCAACCAAAGTGACATCAAAGTCACGATTCACTTTTTTTATATATATTATTATTTTTAGCTTATTATTATTATATATAGTATTATAACTTCGTGCTTTCGACTCGGGTGTTCTTGACTTGACAAAAGTTTCTCGTTTACGCTCCAACGTCCATTCGAACACCTACCAAAATATAAAATAAATAAATAAGTGCTAAAAAATAACTAAAACTAATAAAAATCTATAAAAACCTATACTAAATAAAATAGACCGGTACAAGCCTAAAACTAATAAAAACACTATCTAAACGACTCAAATTACACAAACTTTACACTGGAAATAGATGTATTTTACAATACATCAGGGACCGTTCGCAATTCTGGAACGGATTGGACCGGTAGCATACAGGCTTGATCTGCCAGCGGAACTCAGTAATGTTCATAATGTCTTCCATGTCTCTAACCTCAAGAAGTGCCTGGCGGACGAATCTTTGGTTGTTCCTCTCGGAGAGATCAAGGTGGATGATCGTCTGCGTATTGTGGAGGAACCGGTTGAAATTCTCGATTATATGATCCGTAGCCTTCGTCGGAGTAAAATCCGCATTGTTAAAGTTCGTTAGAACTCAATCCGTGGACCGAAGTTCACGTGGGAACGAGAGGATTAGATGAAAGCTAAGTATCCTCATTTATTTCCTAAGCACACGTTCGAATCAAGACATGTCTCTGCTAAAGCTGAATGAATCTCGGGTCGAGATTCCTTTCAACAGGGGGATGATGTGGCAACCGGAAAATTTTTCTTCTCTTTCGTCTCTTCCTTTTTGGCCTTGGGCAATTTTCGGGATGAAAATTCTTTCAACAGAGGGATGATGTGACACTTGGCAAACTCAGGTTAGTAACATTGAGTCCCTAATCGCCATTATATAGGCGATTAGGATTCCTAATGTAACACCCTAAAAATTAGGACGTCATTATAAAACGAGATTAGATTAATTAATTAGAATTATGATTGGGCCACCTAGGGTGAAGCCCAAAAAACCTTACCCGGATTATAAACCCGGCCCAATAACCAATCTTATATGGGCCGAATTAATTTAGAACCCGAACATTTTTAAGTGTGCCCATTAATAGAACCCGACATTATCCAAGAACTCAAACCAACTATGGGCCACCCGTATTATAAGTTCCGGCCCACTATATCTTTTGGGCCTATGTTTATCTAGTATTATAAAA
Source organism: Ambrosia trifida (assembly GCA_028751855.1). Lineage (NCBI taxonomy): Eukaryota > Viridiplantae > Streptophyta > Magnoliopsida > Asterales > Asteraceae > Ambrosia > Ambrosia trifida. The sequence goes on along the minus strand of CM054124.1, from coordinate 143,037,598 downwards.
GCCTACTTGTTAGATAAAATAATTAGAAGCCCAATACCCTTTTAATAAAAAAAATCGGCCCATCCTTGTAATAAATGGTGCCGCCACTTCTTGTATAACACCTAAGAATTTAAAGATTCCATCTCTCTTACACTCAACCTATCTCTTATGTTTACACCTCATACCATCTACCTATAGGTAATCATATACATTCATGCATCTTTAATTATATAAGATACTCTATGACCATCTCACTAGATTGTATAAATCTTTATAAACCATCTGCCCTTTCTTACCATTTCCAAAAACCACTCACAATCCACTAAAACAATATCCTTTCACCATGCAAAAACCACCCCACCTATGAAAACTAATCGGCCCATTTAAACCATCAAGATAACCCATTCTTTTAATCTATACCAACTTATTAAACTTGAAGAAATATTCGGCTCTTATAGTTAGCCGATAAGTGTCCAAGCCAAAACTATTATCCGGGTAAGTATTTTTGTCTAATCTTTAGGATCCGAGCGCCAAGCTGTAATGGCCAGCTTTAGTTACGATATACGCCTAAGCTGTAACGGCCAGCTACACGATTATATTTTCTTGTTATAACTTGATTTGTCATTAACAGGAACTCGAAGAAACTAGTAATTCTAACGCTTGTGAAATAACGCAATCCGAAGTAACAAACGTGAGTGTGTGTGTACCCCATATTTGTTTATAATGTTTTCGGGGTAAATGCATGTTGGTCGAGTAAGTGTTTTTGCATTGTGTCATGATCATGAAAAACCATAGAATTCGATCATATAGAAACAACGAGAGTGGATCCATTCGGTATTAAAAAGAATGTATTCCGACCACCTAGAGGATCGGACCATATAACATATGTCAAAATGTTCCATCGATATACATTCTACCTTAGAAAAGATCGAACCATATGAAAGTTGCATGTTTATAAAAAGAAAAGTGTTAATCGGTCATTTTTGGCACCACTCACTAGCATCGCTAACGTATTTTCGACATGCATTTCAGGTTTATGAATGAAACGGTGAAACCCGAGCTCAACGTAGTCTAAAATGTGTCGACACAATGTCCATAAATAACCGGCCCAGTGGGCCGGATTTGTGTCCAAGAATGGCTTCGGCCAAGTTGTTTTGTTTAGTAGTTGGTTTGGTGTAAAAAGTCTTGTGGTTATGTACTTGAACAAGGAAGTTGACGTTTTGTAATATAAAGAAGTAATGATGTTTTCTTAACAATATGAATGTTATTTAGTAAAGAATTATTGTCGTGATTACCAATCTGTAATGACTCGGTAAATTCCGGGTCGTTACAGGTTGGTATCAGAGCTCGGGTTCGGAAATAGTGGGTATAATTAGAACTAACTTAAATTATTTGTTTGAAAATTATGTGTATTAGAATGGCAAATGAAGGAGAACAAGTTGAAGTCATGATGGAAATTGAAGAAAGAGAGATTCAAGAAGTTGTCATGGAAAACGATGCGCAAGAAATTCCAAGTACAGAAGAATTGATAAACGAACTACCGGGATTGGAGTGGATTGAAAATGGGTTGGAACTAAATCTTGGGACAATCGGCATCATTGGGCCACTACCCGAGCCGATATACGCCCCATCCGAACCCATCCACCCATACCCGTATGTTGAGCCGACACCCCACTATTATCCCGACCCGACCTTCGGTGATTTTCTTAGCTCCTCTAGTAATCTTTCAATGGAGGGATCAAGCTAAACAAACCCCTACCTTTCGGCTTATTACCCTACTTATCCCCCGGTTCCTCCTATGATCCCCATTATTGATCCCTACCTAGAAGCGACCATAGTTAACCGCACTAACTTAGCATTACAACCTCATGACTATGTGAGCAAACAAGAGCGTATGGCCTTGATGGAAAGTTATTACAAAATGAAAGCTCAACGCGACCAAGCGCGCGACATGGTGGAGGAACTCAAGAGGGTGATAAGAAGATTTGGGCATCAAACTAAGCAAATTATGGAGGAATCAAAGTACCCTTCGGTGCTTTGAGTGATGGGTCGAAAGATGGTGGTGGAAGTATGAAGGAGTTGCATGTAGGAAAGTATGAAATAATGTTATGTATTTGTGGTAATTATGTGGTCATCTAAGTAGTAGTTGCATGTGGAAAAATTAAATTAGTAAGTGAATGTGGTAGTAGTGGTAATGTAATCCAAATGGGATGAAAATCGGATGTAACATCTAGACATTTTGTTATAATATATATGTAGATGTTTTATTATGTGTGTTTCAAACAAAATAATTAAAATAAAAACTAAACTATAATGGATTACTAATTAAATCAAATTTGTATTTATAGAGAAATGCCTCGTGGAAAGACTAGTCCTAGACGATCCGAGCGAAAAGCAAAAACTACGCCAGAAGTTGAAAATGACTTAAGGTCTAAACAGAAAAATCGTGCTTCTTCATCTAAACCTACCGAACCTATTGAAGAACCAATCATAGAAGAACATCCTACCTCAACCGAAACAACCGAGTTAGAAGAAAAGATGAAAAAGTTAGTATTAGATGGAATTCACGATTCACAACCCTCTTTGATAGACATGTTAGGAATAGAAAAACAACCTACCTCAAAAACTCCCATTCTTAATAGAGAAGAGGAATATGTTAATCTAGAAAACCATTCAGGAAAAACTTGTGATTATAAGTCCTTCATGGCATGTAAACCCGAGTCTTTTGACGATAGTTCAGGGGCCACCGGAGCCACTAGATGGCTAGAAGAAATGGAAGCAATCTTAGAAATAAGTAATTGTGCACCCCGTGACCAAGTAAAATTCGCCACCCATTCCTTAAAAGCTGAAGCTTTAAATTGGGGGAACATGATTAGACAGGTAAGGGGAAAAAGTGTTGTGGCAAATATGACCTGGGTGGAATTTAGAACTTTGATAACCGAAAAATACTGTCCTATTAATGAAATGGAGAAAATGGAGATGGAATTTTTAGGACTAGAAATGAAAGGATTAGATTGTGTAAGCTATATCAATAAATTCAATCAGCTTGCTCGCTTAGTACCACACCAAGTAACACCTGAACCTAAGCGAATAAGAAGATTTATTTGGGGTTTAAATCCACATATCCAGGGGATAGTCATAGGTGTCAAACCTATTAAGTATGACGTTGCATGTGAATTAGCTTTAAGCTTAACAGATGACATAATCCGCCATAGAGAAAAAGATAAGCTACAAGTAGGCAATAAAAGAGGTTGGAGTGAAACCTTCCGTCCCACCAATTATAACACTTCGGGAAAAAGCCAAGAAAATTCCCGAGAAGAAGGAAACCCAGGAAAGAGACCTTATAGGGGAAGCAACCCGTTCTGTCAGAAATGTAAATTTTACCATACGGGTGACTGTAAGAAAAGTTGCAACCGATGTGGACGATTTAACTTTGGTGAATGTAAGGGACCACATTGTCAAAAATGTAACAAAGTCGGACATCAAACCAAGGAATGTAGGTTCGATCCCGATCGCCCACGGGTGTGTTACGAATGTAAAGAACCCGGCCATTACAAAGTTGATTGTCCAAAACTCAAGAATCCTCCACAGAAAGAGCAAGCACGGGGAAGGGCTTTTGTTATGAATGCGGAAGAAGCACGTGAAGAACCAGATCTAGTGACGGGTATGTTTTATCTTGATCACTTACCTGTTTATGCTTTATTTGATACCGGGGCTAACCTTAGTTTTATTTCAAAGACTTTTATAGAAAAGCTAAACGTTTCCCCAGAATCCTTAATCAAACCCTATGAAATCGAAATAACTGATGGTAAAATTTTAAAAGCTACCGAAGTATTTAAAAATTTTACATTGACTATTGAAACCTGGGAATCCAAAATTAATCTTATACCTATGAACCTAGGAGAATTCGATATTGTAATAGGGATGGATTGGTTAGCTTCTAATCAAGCCGAAATAGTTTGCAAAAAGAAGTTGGTGAAAATTCCATTACCTAACCAAGAAACCTTAACCATTTACGGAGAAAAACCTAGGGGAACGTTAAACCTAATTCCGAGTACTAAGATGTTAAAATATTTAAAAAAGGGACATCAAGCTTTCTTAGTACACGTGAATTTAGGAAATGAAGAGAAAGGATTAGAAATGGATAAGATTAAGATTGTTTCGGAATTTAAAGATGTATTTCCAGATGAGTTACCCGGTTTACCCCCACCTCGTCAAGTGGAATTCCAGATTAACCAAATTCCTGGAGCCGCACCCATTGCTAGAGCTCCATATAGGTTAGCTACTACGGAATTGAAAGAATTAACAAATCAATTAGAGGAACTCATAGAAAGAGGGTTTATTAGACCAAGCACATCCCCTTGGGGAGCACCTGTGCTTTTCGTTAAGAAGAAAGATGGGTCTATGAGAATGTGTATAGACTATCGGGAACTAAACAAGTTAACCATTAAGAACCGATATCCATTACCTAGGATAGACGATCTTTTTGATCAATTGCATGGGTCAAAATACTTTTCAAAAATTGATCTTAGATCAGGCTATCATCAAATGAAAATAAGAGATGAAGATGTTTCAAAAACTGCTTTTAGAACTAGGTAAGGACATTATGAGTTTTTAGTGATGCCTTTTGGATTAACCAATGCTCCTGCAGCATTCATGGATTTGATGAATAGAATTTGCCGACCTTATTTGGATAAGTGTGTAATTGTGTTTTTGGATGACATACTGATTTATTCAAAATCCGAGGAAGAACATGAGCAACATTTAAGAGAAATTCTAGAGACATTAAGAAAAGAGAAACTTTACGCCAAGTTTACCAAATGTGAATTTTGGGTAAAAGAAATTAAGTTTCTAGGACATGTTATCAACAAAGACGGAATTCAAGTAGATCCTGCAAAAATAGAAGCCATTCAAAAATGGGAAACTCCCAAAAATCCTATAGAAATTATACAATTTCTAGGACTAGCAGGATATTATAGAAGATTTATAGAAAATTTTGCTAGATTAGCACTACCTCTCACCTCCTTAAATAGAAAAGCTTCTAAGTTTGAATGGAGAGAAAAGCAAGAACAAGCATTTCAAAGTTTGAAAGAAAAACTATGTGAAGCTCCCGTGTTAACTCTACCAGAAGAAGGAAAAGCATTCACAGTATACCGTGATGCTTCCCTACAAGGATTAGGTTGTGTATTAATGCAAGAAAATCACGTTATCGCATATGCTTCCCGACAACTAAAAAGACACGAGCAAAATTATGTTACTCATGATTTAGAAATGGGAGCTATAATATTTGCATTAAAAATATGGAGACACTATTTATATGGGACCAAGTGTACCATCTACACGGACCATAAGGGCCTCCAACATATTTTTGATCAAAAACTCTTAAATATGCGACAAAGAAGATGGGTAGAAATTCTAAGCGATTATGAATGTGATATAAAATACCATCCGGGAAAAGCCAATATTGTAGCTGATGCCCTAAGCAGAAAAGATAAAACTCTAGGAGCAAAGGTTTACAAAATTTCCATAATCAACGAATTTTTATCACAATTAAGAAACTTTCAAAGAAAAGCCTTAGAACCTGCCTTCATAAAAGCCGAGTTACTCAACAAAGAAGAAGAAAGATTGATAGAAGGGACAGACGGAATACTAAGATACAACCGAAGAATTTGGATACCTCAGAATGGAAATCAAAGAGAAATAGTTTTAAGAGAAATGCATAGTTCTAAATATTCTATTCACCCAGGAAGCCATAAAATGTACCGGGACCTTAGAAGAAACTTTTGGTGGCCCGGTATGAAAAGAAGTGTGGGTGAATTTGTAGCCAAATGTATAATTTGTTCTAAAGTCAAGGCTGAGCATCAGAAACCTAGTGGTTTATTAATCCAACCAGAAATCCCAGTCTGGAAATGGAATCAAATCACTATGGATTTAGTAACGAAGTTACCAAAAACCCAAAAAGGTTACGATACTATTTGGGTTATTGTAGAGCCTCTAACTAAATCTGCTCATTTTCTGCCTATTCAAGAAAATTTTTAAGATCGAAAAACTGTCCAGAATTTATTTGCATGAAATAGTATCTAGACATGGAATACCCCTCTCAATAATCTCAGATGGTGATAGTCGATTCACATCTAGATTTTGGGAAGGCTTCCAGGATGCTCTAGGATCTCAAATTAAAATGAGCACAGCATACCACCCACAAACAGACGGCCAAAGTGAAAGAACCATACAAACACTAGAGGATATGCTAAGAGCTTGTGTCCTGGAATTCGGTGGCAGTTGGGATACTCATCTACCATTAATAGAATTTTCTTATAATAATAGTTATCATGCTTCCATTCAAGCTGCGCCATTCGAAGCTCTATATGGTAGAAAGTGTCGATCTCCGATATGTTGGAACGATGTCGGAGAAAACCAACTTACGGGCTAACAAATTATCCAAGAAACGACAGATAAGATTGTGCAGATTAAGAAAAATTTAGAAAAAGCAAGAAGTCGCCAAAAGAGTTACGCAGATAATCGGAGAAGGCCATTAGAATTTCAAGAAGGAGATTATGTCCTATTAAAAGTATCACCCTGGAAAGGGGTAATAAGATTCCAAAAGCGAGGAAAATTAAATCCCCGTTTTATAGGACCTTATCGAGTGAAGGGTAGAATAGGACCAGTAGCCTACAGATTGGAGTTACCCCCAGAATTAAGCAAAATTCATGATGTCTTTCATGTTTCTAATCTTAGAAAATGCGTAATAGATGCACAAGCTATTATTCCGTTAGATCATGTTAAGGTGAATCCTCAACTTCACTTTACTGAAGAACCCATAGAATTTATGTCACGACAAGAAAGGAAGTTGAGAAGAGGAAAAATCCCTATTGTACAAGTTAAATGGAATGCTAGACAGGGACCAGAGATTACTTTTGAAAGAGAGGATGTGATGAGAGCAAATTACCCCCACCTAATTGAAAATCAGGTACTGTAAATAAAAATTTCGGGGACGAAATTTCCTAAGGGGGAGAGAATGTAACACCCTAAAAATTAGGACGTCATTATAAAACGAGATTAGATTAATTAATTAGAATTATGATTGGGCCACCTAGGGTGAAGCCCAATAAACCTTACCCGGATTATAAACCCGGCCCAATAACCAATCTTATATGGGCCGAATTAATTTAGAACCCGAACATTTTTAAGTGTGCCCATTAATAGAACCCGACAATATCCAAGAACCCAAACCAATTATGGGCCACCCGTATTATAAGTTCCGGCCCACTATATCTTTTGGGCCTATGTTTATCTAGTATTATAAAAGCCTACTTGTTAGATAAAATAATTAGAAGCCCAATACCCTTTTAATCAAAAAAAATCGGCCCATCCTTGTAATAAATGGTGCCGCCACTTCTTTTATAACACCTAAGAATTTAAAGATTCCATCTCTCTTACACTCAACCTATCTCTTATGTTTACACCTCATACCATCTACCTATAGGTAATCATATACATGCATGCATCTTTAATTATATAAGATACTCTATGACCATCTCACTAGATTGTATGAATCTTTATAAACCATCTGCCCTTTCTTACCATTTCCAAAAACCACTCACAATCCACTAAAACAATATCCTTTCACCATGCAAAAACCACCCCACCTATGAAAACTAATCGGCCCATTTAAACCATCAAGATAACCCATTCTTTTAATCTATACCAACTTATTAAACTTGAAGAAATATTCGGCTCTTATAGTTAGCCGATAAGTGTCCAAGCCAAAACTATTATCCGGGTAAGTATTTTTGTCTAATCTTTAGGAACCGAGCGCCAAGCTGTGATGGCCAGCTTTAGTTAGGATATATGCCTAAGCTATAACGGCCAGCTATACGATTATATTTTCTTGTTATAACTTGATTTGTCATTAATAGGAACTCGAAGAAACTAGTAATTCTACCGCTTGTGAAATAAAGCAATCCGAAGTAACAAACGTGAGTGTGTGTACCCCATATTTGTTTATAATGTTTTTGGGGTAAATGCGTGTTGGTCGAGTAATTGTTTTTGCATTGTGTCATGATCATGAAAAACCATAGAATTCGATCATATAGAAACAACGAGAGTGGATCCATTCGGTATTAAAAAGAATGTATTCCGACCACCTAGAGGATCGGACCATATAACATATGTCAAAATGTTCCATCGATATACATTCTACCTTAGAATAGATCGAACCATATGAAAGTTGCATGTTTATAAAAAGAAAAGTGTTAATCGGTCATTTTTGGCACCACTCACTAGCATCGCTAACGTATTTTCGACATGCATTTCAGGTTTATGAATGAAACGGTGAAACCCGAGCTCAACGTAGTCTAAAATGTGTCGACACAAAGTCCATAAATAACCGGCCCAGTGGGCCGGATTTGTGTCCAAGAATGGCTTAGGCCAAGTTGTTTTGTTTAGTAGTTGGTTTGGTTTAAAAAGTCTTGTGGTTATGTACTTGAACAAGAAAGTTGACGTTTTGTAATATAAAGAAGTAATGATGTTTTCTTAATAATATGAATGTTATTTAGTAAAGAATTATTGTCGTGATTACCAATCCGTAATGACTCGGTAAATTCCGAGTCGTTACACCTAATCGCCTAATCTGCTCTCCTACTCGTCTGACCTGTTGTGCACGAGTCAAAACACCTATAAATACAACCCTTGACTCCCCAAACACCCTTAGTGCAACCCTAATAGATCCTAAGCCTCTCACACACCTCAAAACACTTCTGGAACTCGTTTTGCTTCAAAACTCACCATTTCCAAGCTAACACACCTTTCTTTGATAAAATCCAAGGTGTGTTCTTCATCCTAAACCTTTGTAATGTTATTGTTTTGGTTCCCCAAAAGTCCAGACCTTGTTTTGCTAAGTATGTGTCTTTAAAAACCTTTGAAATGAGTTTTAAAACAAGTCTACACCATGATACTTGCTATATGTGAAGTATTTATGCATATGATGATTTTTGGTGGTTATAACATGAATGTTTCCATGAAATTGATGTACTTCTAATGTGTAGGAGTTATTAGGATGATTATCTAAGGATTTGAGCTATTGTTATAGTGTTTTGATGAAAGAATGTGTTTTGACCCATTTGGATGATTCATGAAGAATTAGGATGTTATGATATGATTCAATGCTTGTTTGTTGTTAGGAATCACACTAGAATGATATTATAACAAAGAGATGATGATTTGCAAGTTGTAGGAGGAGTAATCTGATTATTGCCATTTAAGGAAAGATTTCATAGTTAATGAAACCTAGTACTTTGCCATTTTTGGAAATAATCGCACCGAGGCCGTTAGAGCAGAGATAAATTGGGGGTTTTTGCTTGGAACGGGTTGGTTAATAGTTTAGGTTTGATTTTGGGTGTTTTTACATGTTTCGGATCTGATTTGGAGGGTTTAACGCGCGAAAATGCGGGACAGCACTGCAGGGGGCGATTAGGGTTCTAATCGCCACTCCTGACAGGCGATTACAGTCTAATCGCCTGATGTATCATGCGATTAGCCTTCTATTCGCCTGTTGACCTCCCCTACTCACTAGTTGAATTTTCCTAATTGCATGTTAATTTCCTAATCGCGTGTGCTGCTGTTGTAAGCGCATTTTGACATCCTGAAACATGATTTGACACCTAGGAACGTGATAGGAACCCCGGGATACGTCCAATGACTTAGTAACACGTGTTCGGACTTGTTTATGCGTTAATTGAACATTATGCTAGACTAGGTGAACTCTTGCGCGTATTAAGTGTTTAATTGCATGTGTTGCATGATGTCTTGTATTCGGCTAACACGTGGGATGTCGGGTCACCAATGGGATGTCGGGTCTTGTCTGGTACGGTCGGTTTAACAGTCAAAGGTGTTTTCAAACGTTTATGGTTATGGTCTGGACATTCGGGGACTAGTTAACCTGCGGGTCATTAGTCCGGATACTTATACATATCTTATGATAGGTCACCGCTATTTGGGGCTATCATAGCATAATTACTTAACTGTTTTCAAGTAACGCAATCTAAGGTGAGTGTCACAGCCCCACTTTTACCGTTTTGCTTTCGGGGGAGAAACATGCTACTTACTTATTTACTTATTAAAGGTCATGTTATACTATGGTTACTTCATGTACTATGCGGCTTTTATGGAAAGTTCCAGGGGGAAACCATGAATGTGCCCCGATGCACAACGAGGGAAATGTGGATAGATCTATTGGACCTTACAAACCCCACCCAACGGCTGGGAGCCGGGCGGGTGCATATTGTCTCTAATACCTTGGGGGTTGCCGAGGCATCGGTAATCTCGTCCGTCTGGGCTGGCTTCAACACTTTTACCGGTTTAGTAATGGGTTCCCAACCGCAATAGTAGAAACACTTAACATCTAGCTAACGTTCTCATAACATAGTAGTAACAGATATGATCTTTCCAAACTTACAATAACGCTTTTATGAAAGAAAACCTGTGAACTCACCAGCATTATATGTTGACATTTTTGGCATGTTTTCTCAGGTCGCTAAGGTAGCAGTTAATGGACTAGGCGCACGGAGTCTTGCACAGCGTCTAGAATTTTGATGCGTATTAAACAATGTTTTGTAAACTATAATATGCCTTTTGGTTGTAAACAAGAAATGCTTCCGCTGCTGGTTTACGGCTCAAAGCATGATGTTTTGGTTTTAATATATATATGTATGCATGTTTGTTGTTTGTTTATCGTGATCGTTGACTGGGATCCTGGTGTGTCACGCGCCTCGCGGTAAAACCCGCATGTGGAATTTGAGGGTGTGACACATGGGGTGCCTACTTCTATTATATCGGATCGCGACTCGGAATTTACTTCTCGTTTTTTTCGGACTACTCTCCAAGATGCTTTGGGGACTCGGTTAAATATGAGCACATCCTATCACCCACAGATGGATGGACAAAGTGAGCGTACCATCCAAACATTGGAAGATCTGCTACGAGCATGCGTGGTGGACTTTGGCAACAGTTGGGATAAGCACTTGCCTCTAATCGAATTCTCGTATAATTACAGTTACCACACTTCTATTCATTGTGCGCCTTTTGAGGCACTATATGGACACAAGTATAGGTCTCCCATTTGTTGGACTGAAGTTGGGGATAGCCAGCTGACAGGTCCCAAACTCGTGCACAAAACTTCAAAGAAGATAGTGCAAATCAGAAACCGGATGGCTGGTGCTCGTGACCGACAGAAAAGCTACACTGATAAGCGTAGGAAACCTTTGGAATTCCATATTAGGGACAAAGTATTATAAAATGTATCACCTTGGGAAGGTGTCATACGCTTCGGGAAACGGAGAAAGAGAACCCGTGATATGTCGGACCATTCGAGATTGTCGAAAGGATTGGTCCAGTAACTTACAGGTTAAACCTTCCTAATAAACTCAGTGGGGTACATGATGTATTCCACGTATCGAATCTAAAGAAATGCCTGTTGGATACAACATTGGTGGTGCCACTGGAGGAGATCCAGGTGGACGATCAGCTATGGTTCGTGGAAGAACCAGTAGGGATTCTTGAGCAGGGCGTCAAGAAACTCAGACAGAGCACCATACCTATTGTTAAGGTGCGATGGAATTCCCGTCTAGGCCCAGAATATACGCGGGGATGCAGAGAGCCAATGCGGCTCAAATACCCACATCTCTTTACCGAACCTGAACCTGTGCATAGATCAAACGCAAAACATAAAGCAGCTCTCTCAAAGTGAATTTCGGGGCGAAATTCCTTTCAACTTGGGGATGATGTGACATCCGGGAACCAAGCACACATTTTACGCTGGCTTTACTGTTTACTTACTGAATTTCGGGACGAAGTTCTTTTCAACTTGGGGATGATGTGATACCCCGCAATTTCAGGTTCTTACTTTAACTAAACTCTAGTTACTTGTACTTACATTCCTTACATTCTACTTAACTAGGGTTAGCTAGATGAGTTACACGTTGCACAGTTATAGGTCAATAACTGCATGAAACGGTAATTCGAAGAATTACCGGACTACGTACACGAGTATCGAACCCCGAACGTTGGTGAAATAACAAAACAAATAATCGTAGAATAACACATTTGATATTATTTGCAATTATGTGCTTAATTGAATTTATTTGTGAACTGATTTACAATTCTGTGTATTTAAGCGAAACGTGTTACCAAACCGGTAACCGACACCTGACGAACCGGGAACGTATTTTAGTTGTAAAATATTGAGTAGAGTATTTTATGGACTAGGTGTTATATGTAAAGCCCAAATATAAAGAAAAAATGAAATATATATAATAAAACCTTTGGACTTGGACCAGCCCAAAAGATTAGGCCAGACCCAGATCGGCCCAAGTTAGTTTTTGTTATAAAAATTGATTTTTAACCTAATTTTTCATTATAACACAACCCTAATCACTCTTAACAGCCACCATACAAAAATCTTACCTCCTAACCTCTGCCATAACCATAATCAATCAAGTTTTGGAGTTCTAGTTGAGTTTTTATCACCCGAATGAAGAGATTTAGGTATATTATCAAACCTTTTATTTTTTTATCTTCTTTATTATATTATAAAGCACCATAAAAAAATTGTCCAAGATCTGAAAAAAACTTACAAAGATTAAAACATGGTTTTTATAAAGGTTTAATGGGATTAAACAAGGTCTTGTGTGTTATTATGTGTTAGATGTTATGTTGTTGTATGATTAAGGATTATTGAACATCTAGGGTTTATAGATGATGATATTTGCCAAGAAACTTGCATGTTTTGATCAGATTGATGTGTGATGAATCTTGTATGATATTTATTTGATGTTCTTGATTGATGATATGCAACTAGGGTTTGATATAGTTGATAATATTGCAAGATTAAAATCTGGACAGAATCTGAATGTCGACTTGTAGGCCCTGTATCATGACATAAATATATCTGTTTTGATCTATTCTTTGCATGAACATGTTGTACAAGGTCTTAGCTTTTTAGAATGGGCAAAATCATCTGATTTGGACATCGGTTGATATGTTTTTGGAATTTTCTTTGATTAAAGGTCATATCAGATTTTCGGATTAGTAAATTGGGTCAACTTTAAACGATCATAACTTGAGTTTTACAAAGAATTAGATTATGAAATTTGGACAGTAGGTCGACATTGATGAAACTTGACGTTTCCAATTGGATTCATCCCGTTTGGATGAATACAGAATTGTTGGGAATTTTTCTACTAATCTGATCTGTTATGAGTATTTTCTGGACCTAGCTGTATTGTATAATTTTTCATAATTTTTGTGTATGGTTTTGTCACGAAACAAAAATATGGACTTGTCCAGTAGACTCCCTGGAATATTCAGTAACATTTTGGGAGTCTAATTCATTGGATAGGTATTTTTAATAAATTAATTTTCACAGCATATAATCTGTCCTAAAAACGCAGATTATGTAATGAACATGTATGTGGCTATTTGGAGTCTTGTATGACTTGTATTTGACATGAAATTGTATAAGTACTTATATGAGGTGTATATGAAGTGTAAAACTAATGTTAATCATTGTGTTCACCAATGGGTTCGTAGGGTTTACTTGTGCATATAGAAACACTAGGCGTCACTCACACGGTTTTGTATTTTAAAACGTCTTGGACAAATGGGTTATATGGTGTATTAATTATACACATATACTCACTTAGTGACACATGTAATAGGGAGTCGGTAGCACATCCTTATTTGCGAAGTTTGGATTATTTGCTTGCAACCTAAGGTGAGTTTCACTACTCTTTTCTCAAAAGCATGTGTCTCGGGTTTGAGACAACTTACTTAACTTTTTCTTCTCCAGTTTGGGACTACTTTCACATCCCGGGTTTTGGGATGCTATGACTCCTTGTGTGGGTCGGGTTTTTTGACTCCTTGTGTGGGTCGGGTTTTGCTAGTTTCACACTTTGTGTCCTTGATGAACTAAACCGCATTCTATCACGGAAGTCCTTCACAATTTACCAAATGAGTTGCCGGGTTATGGCATGCGGGTTACTAGTTGATAGCGCTATTAGGTTTGACTAACCTCACACTGTGCTGGGAGCCGGGCGTGAACAACGACCTTAGATTTTATCATTATTGATAGGCAATGATGGGAGGCAAAAACCAGCTCGCGGGGCGAGTGCATCGTTTGAATAGCAATTCGGTATATCATTGTTTAGTTATCCTGAATGGGTTAGCTACCCTTGGCATACGCTGAACTAGTGGTTCTTGGTTTTGGTTATTGACTACTGTTTTGGGTTTGGGAAACCTAACTGTTATTCTTGGTTTGGGAAACCTACACTTTTACTTACCATACTTTGTGAACTCACCAACTTTATGTTGAAAAACGATACATGCTTTTGCTGGGAGTTAGCTTCCGGTGTCATGATCAGGAAGCACACCACGTTTCACTACATTTGGGGTTTGGGGCATACACCTAAATTACATATCATGCTTTTAAGTTTTCTTTCATATGGTTTTAATTTGGGCGCGTTGTTTTGCGCATGGTTTTCAAAGGTTTAAATTTGGTTTACGCTTCCGCAGCTTAACTAAACTTGATTTTTGAAAACAAAGTAAATGGTTTGAGCATTTAGAGTTTGTTCATATGACTTATGGCTATGGGATCCTGGTATGTCATGCGCGTCGCGGTATAAACCCCGCAGTGAAAATTTGAGGGTGTGACATAATCCATAATCTTACTTTTATAAAGGACAAAAATTGTAATTTAGTTTATAATAAAGTTTTTACAATTATACAACTCGAGTTGGTAAAGGCAAGTCTAACTCAAACTCAAACATCTTAACTTCAAGCCAAGTAAGTATTACCAATACCACAATTACACATGACAACTCTGACTCGCCTCATATCGTTTACACATCTAAACCTTTTTTAAGGGGCGATGGGCGACACCTGTAAACCTAATGGGTACACTCACAAGGAACACCGCCGTCGGTGTCCCGGGTAGTAGGTGTCGGATATATTTTACAAATTATAGCAATCTAGCAAAAGAGAAGTGAGGGATTTAGGTATAAGAGAGTTAGAGAGGTGAGATATAAAAAGGTAGGATCCATTACTTTATGATAGTGTTATCTCTAAACATGTATTTTGAGTTGTAAGACTAGTGGAGCGCTAATCACAGCGCTAAATCAATTTTCGCGCCCCCTACACCATTACGTAGGGGCGCTAATGGTTAAAAAAAAGGCTCGGGCGTTTTCATTTTAGCGTTGAACGATAATTAAACCAACCAGTCTTCCTTTGACAACTCAATCCCTCAACGTCTATATTTTTGCAACGTTCAAATATTTCGAACGGTCAAATAATTTATTATTTCAATTAACAATTTATATTATATATACAAACCATATACTACAACACCACAACACAACACAAACCATCCAACCATCCAACAAAAACACACCACAATATTTTAAAAAAAAAATGGGTTCCCCCGCGTCCTCATCCGTTGCCAATCAATATTACAAAGACTTTCTAGGTGATGAGGGTGAGTCGACAGATGAAGAGTTAGAGTAAGACGTGGTTACGAGTGCGTGTATGATTGCGACGAGATATATGGAACAAACTAGTGCACCTACATGTTCAAAAGTGTCTAGACAATATTATGAACGAGATCGTGAATCGGCAAATGCTCGTTTGATGAAGGATTACTTTGATGAAAACCCGACTTACCCCAACCCAAAGATTTTTAGGCGTCGTTTCCGGGTAAGTAAACGTTTATTTCTACGTATTAGCGAAGACTTGGAAAATGTGTTTCCCTACTTTCAGCAAAAAGCAGATGCGAGGGGGGGTCATGGGATTTATCGCTATTCAAAAGTGTACATCGACACTACGTATACTTGCACACGATAACACGACCGATATCAGCGAAGAGTATTTAAAAATGGCCGAGAAAACAACACGCGATTATTTGGAGTATTTTTGTCAAGGTACATCACATTTTTTAAAGTAAATTCATTTTCCTTTTTTTATATATAATCTAATAACATATATATATATATATATATATATATATATATTTGTTTTTTAGGAATAGTACAGTTGTACGGAGCCCATTATCTTAGAAGGCCCACTTGGTACGATTTACAAAAAAATTAAGAGGTGCATACGAATGAACATGGCTTACCAGGAATGATTGGTAGCGTAGATTGTCGTCATTGGTGGTGGTATAATTGCCCAAGCGTTTGGCAAGGTCAACACACGTGGTGACCAAAAAGGACCATCGGTTATTCTTCAAACGGTGACTTCAGTCGACCTTTGGGTTTGGTCAGCCTATTTTGGTGTTTCGGGTTCATGCAACGACTTAAACGTTTTTGAGCAGTCGCCTGTAATTAAGAATTTCATTTCCGGCAGAGTAGCAAATGCGTCGTTTTATGCTAACGAAAACTACTACCTACACGGATACTATTTGGCTGACGGAATATATCCGAGTTATTCCATTATCGTTAAGATGTTCAGTAACCCGTACGATGAAAAAAGGGCACACTTTAAGAAAGTTCAAGAGGCCACGCAAAAGGGCATAGAGAGATGCTTTGGGGTTCTTCAACAACGTTGGCATTATTTAAGAAATCCTTGTCGTGCATGGACCAAAGACAAAATGCGAGATGCTATGTATGCATGTATAATCATGCATAATATGATATTAGAAGACAAAGGTAAAGCGATATGTCAAAATTATGTACCAGAAGCCGTTCAAGATCTACCGCAAGCGATAATGGCTGAAAAAATACTCAACGCTAGGGCTGCAAACGAACTGAAATTATGTGTTCACGAACAGTTCATGAACACTTGCCGAACGAGATTTTCCGTTCGTGTTCGTTTGTTAATTTTGTTCATGAACGCACACGAACACAAACGAACATTAATGAGCACAAACAAGTGTTCGTGAACACAAATGAACACAAATGAATAGAAAGAATTGTTCATGGATGGTAATAAACACAAACGGACATATATTAACTTTTGAATAAGATATAATTCACGTAAATTAAGACATTAGTTAGATCCACCCAAAATATAACTTAAAGATCCAAACATACTTAGTACTTAACATAATATTGGTAAATATAATAAAGTAGTGTCTTAAAAAACTAAGTTCACATCAAATGTGAATGGAGGAGGGCGTTGGAGATGCATGGCGGAGGGCGTCGACGCTGGAAGGTGGAAACATATCATGAGTGTGGATGCTAAAAATAGGTTTATTGATCTCATATAGTCATATATTTACCTAAAATTATTTATTTATTTATTTGGATAAAATAAATAATAAAAAAAATTATAAAATTATAAACCCTATTAAACTATCAAATAGAAACTAACACGTTACTGAACGTTCACGAACATAAACGAACGAACGCAACATTTACATTTGTTTATGTTCGTTTATTTATTAAACGAAAGAACGCAAACGAACTTCCAGCCGAACAGTTCATAAACTGGTCACTAATAGTTCAGTTCGTTTGCAGCCCTACTCAACGCACATGAACTTCGTGACCATCAAATACATGACGCGTTAGCGGCGGATATGGTCCAACATGCTTGGTCGGTTCGGTATATTCCAAATGAAGGCGAAAGCGAAGACGGAGATGAAGAAGAAAACGAAGATGAAGACGAAGACGAAGATGAAGCCGAGTACGAAAAAAGCAAAGATGAAAATTAATATTATTTGTGTTTTTTATATATTATTTTTTTGTTTTTAATATTATTTGTAACTTTTTTTAATATTATTTGTGTTTTTTTTTTTACTTTTACTTGATTAATTAAGAAAAAAATAATAAACAACCAATCATTGGAATGGGCCTTAAATTTAAGGCCCCTCCACTACACCCCATTTTGAATTAAAGCCCCATGCTGACTCAGCTAGCACATGAAATAATCACTGAGGGAGGCCTTAAATTTTTTTTCCCCGAGTACACACGGTCTAAGTATGAGAGTGAGGTGACACTACACGATTGAATACTAGCAGGAACCCGCGAGTTGCGGCGGGGCTGCACGATGTTTGGCTTTAATTAAGACTTGTACGTGTAGCTTTAAGACTTGTTTTATTAGCAAAAAGAGATAAGCATAGTGGATATAGTTATATAGTGATGATATATATTATTAATTTATTATTACTATTACCTCTACTAATACTACTATTATTATTATTACTATTACTATAGATTTTATGACAAAGTGGTAGCATAAATGTTACAGAAAGTATAAAATTGACTTATTTTATAAATATTTTATGCAGAGGAGTAGAAAGTGGAGTAGAGTTAGACGTTAAGTTTGTATTAGATACCATGAGATGTGAAAGTAACCCAAAGTGTGATAGTCACTCAATTGACAACGTGTTTTGATGTTGCACGTCCTTATCAAATTCAAAAATTTGATATTTTGCCTATGGAAACATTAAGGAAAACAAAACAGACGTGTTGAGTTCAAAACCGAGTACTTTTTAGTGTCGGTTGAAAT
This sequence comes from Ambrosia trifida, assembly GCA_028751855.1. Lineage (NCBI taxonomy): Eukaryota > Viridiplantae > Streptophyta > Magnoliopsida > Asterales > Asteraceae > Ambrosia > Ambrosia trifida. Next base: position 143,019,124 of record CM054124.1, on the reverse strand, counting down.
GGATCGGCCTGAAAACATTTCTTTATTCATCTAAAAGATCATTAAAATGAATGCGGTGATTATGAAAGCTATATTACTCCAATATTCATCTAAGTTCTTTGAATGAAACCGTTTATAAATTTATTTGCGTTGAAAATACACCTTAGGCGACTTTCAAACTGATCTTTTTTCCTCTTAAAATATGAATTTCATGATCTTATAAGTAAACAATCATTCCCTTTAAAATTTCATCGGCTCTAGATATTGGTGTGTCAATAGATTATATATTTTAGGTATCTTTAATAGTCTCACATAAAACTCTTTAATAAATTTACAAATAATTTATTTTTTGATATAATAGCTTCATTTTTATCATAGTAACTTCACGTTGCAAGATTTTGGTATTTTTATCACATACACACAATCAAACACAGTCACACAGTAGCACTCATACAAAGTTTACACCATTAAAAGTTACATACACACACAAAAAACACACATTCAAACGCATACGATACAACTAATAACCTTATTTTAACTTCTTTCTTTTCTTACGGTTATAAACGACAATCGGACCATCGCTGGAATTTAACCCCACCCAAATCTAATCTTGTTAGCTCAAATAACCCAACTAATCGACTAAAAAAACATAAGGAAAACACAAGGAGTCGGTACCTCATCGCACGATGGTGAAACAAATAGGAAGGTGAGTCACCGGCGACAACGGTGGTCCGCTATTCTGGTCAATGGTCTTTAGTTCGAGCAAAAATAGTGGCAATGTTGGTTCTATGTCAGAATTAAACGAAACAGTGATGTCAAAGTGATGCGTGTGTGGTGATGGTCCCAGAGCTTTGGTTGGAGAAACAAGGAAGCCGAGAGAAGAGATGGTTTGTGAGTTGGGTTTTATGATTACACAGGAGTTTATGATGAGTTCCAAATTGGTTTCGTTGCGTAATTAATTGTTTTGATGAGACGATTTAATGGCAATGATAAAATGATTGTTTAATTTTGTGGTTCAATGGTAGAGTAAGGTAAAGGTCACAGTCAAATTCAATGGTTGTCTTTATACTTTAGTAATCATTTTACACATAACTGAAAATAAAAATGAGTTCCTCAAGATGAAGGCGAAGGTATCAAATTTAAACCAAACTGTTTCAAGAGAGGTGAGATATGCATCATCATTTCCTTCGTTTACTCTTAATTTTACTTTTGTATTGTATAATTTGGTGAGCTACAAAGTAGAAATGGCAGTGTATAGATCACCTCCACTTGTAGACCCATAAGTGTGTGACTTAGAATGGGAACCAAAGCATGAGAGTTTCATGAATAGGATATGATTTGCATTAAAATTATGGAAGATATGGTAAGTTAAATGTCACATTCAAATCATAAATTAATTTAACTTTCTTTTAGTAACCATCTAATTATAGAGTTCAATAAAGATAGATTTAATTGATTTCTTAAATGTGACTTACCAATTTAATAAAATTAATATTTTACCCATGTAGATGAATGTGAAATGACTATTTTAACCGTCCAGAATACACTATATAGTAAGTATAGATATAAGGGAATCAAGATACATAGAGCATGTTTGGCTCTCCTTATTTCCACCTCCTTATAACTTATTGTTTTTCTCAAAAAAGTTAACAAGTTAAAAAAAAATGTTTGGCAAATGAAAAAAAACTTAATGTTTTAACTTTTCATTTGTCTACAATGAGTTAACGTGAACCCACACGTTACAGCGGGATATTGATTATAAGCATTCTACAAAATAAAACGTTGCTATAATATAAGAAAAACAATGAAGGATCTGAATGCAAAACTCATATTTGTCCAAAAACCTAATCACAATATACATGTTAAGCCGTAAATATGTTGTACAAATAAAATTCAGACAATAAATTAAACAAATGATTTTGAAGAAGTAAGAACCTGCGCGATGCTCTGAATCTTCTAGATTATACAAGAAGGGCCTTTCCTCAGCTCGTTCAAAGATGACTGTGAAAGCTGTTCCTACAAAACAGAACACCGTTAGGACTCGCCACAGGATTGGGGGTAACCCTGTGACCACCATCCGCGTGAGAATAAGTATTGTTTTCTTTTAATGAGGAAGAATGTAGTTGATAGTAGTAGTAGAGATAGTGATGATGTTCCTTTACCTTTCATTCTCCTTTTATAGTCGATGTCTTCTTGTGAGAGGAGATAATTTCTGCATGATTGCTTGCTCGTTGATCTTGCCTTCTGACCAGCATTGTATTAATTATGTTTGACTGTTTATATTGACCGCTTTGACTCTTTAGAGTTGGTGGGTCTTTCTTTATTGGGCTTATGTTTTTATGGTATGGGCCAGGTTTATCTAGGCCCTACCTCGTCATGTCCCCCAGTCTAGTGATAAGAACATGTGATTATTACTAGACTTTTTTTAGAAAAAGTATGGAAAAATAAAAAATATAAACTAGTCTTATTTGTCAACTAAATTGGGTTTTCGTGCATCATGGTTAAGGCACGTGATGTAATAATTATCATAACCGTCGTATCAGTCTTCCTATTTAAGAGGTATAAGTGCCTAGGGAATTGACATCTGGCATTTGTTTTTTGAATTTTAAACTTCCCCCATATTTTCGTATAAGAACGGTTTTTGTGCCATTACACTTATTTTCACCATTTAGCCCATCCTCTGAACAACAAATGGCTCCCAAAGCAAGTTCCTCACGAGTCGTCATGAGCGTATCCGACATTCCCTGTAATTGACCCTCTTCCTTCATTCATCAGCGATTATCAGATTCCCCTGGAATGGGGACCGGTGCTTCCTAGCAAAGACGACCGGGCATTTCCTCTCAAGGGGGGGAAGATTACATTATCCAGAGAGTTCTTCACTTTTTCTCACTTCCGCTTGCCGGCCACCAATTTCCACTTTGATCTTCTGTCCTATTACAAGGTAAACCCTTCCCAATTGCATCCCCTAGGTTTAATAAAAATTCGCCATTTCGAATTTTGTGCCCTAGGTTTGGGTAGGGCTCCTCGCCTGGAGGTTTTTCGTGTGTTATATGTTTTGAAATTTAAAGGAGAGTATTTTACTTTTGATCGGCGTCCTGGTTCATTGTCGTGTATAGACAATTTTCCCCAAAGTGTTCGTGATAAGGAGTGGAGAAAGAAATTCTTCTATGTTGATGAACGTGTCCTTCCCGTCAAAGCCCCAATTAGGTACCCAGAGGCTAAATCCAAATTGGTTGATGAATGCCCTCTTCCTTCTGTTTTCAAGAAGGATCCAGTATATCTTGCCTTGACCAACAATCCTACAGAATGTACTTTTATTCCGGAAAGAGCTTTAGTTGCCGTTGGTATGAGCCGGTTATGGGTGGATGAAACTGTGTTTCCGGAATATAGGCGTCAAGATCACGGGCCATGGCAGTATTTTGATGTTCTGGATACAGAAATTTCGCCTCAGTTAGTGGAACATGACCGTCCATTGGGTCCTGATGAGCTTGATGTTCTCAGCCGGACAATCTCTAATTTCCTTATTCCAGCCCCTATTGCTCCTATCGCTGAATCGGTTGTTGTCCCTTCTTCCTCCGCTGTGGAGTCAGTGTCTTTGGATGTTGGGAAAGATATTCTCGATCCTGTGGATGCCGATCCTATCAATGTTGCCCCCCCCCCCCCCAGGGTGATACTAGTGCGGAGAAGAAAAAAGATAAATCCAAGAAGAGGAAAGCAACTGCTACTCTTGGTGTTGAAGCTTTGTTAGCTAAACGAAAACAACTGCTGGAGATGAAGGAAAAGTCTCTTGGTAAGTATTTGTGTCGTTTTGTATTTATGTTTTGCTTTCCTTCTTCTTTAATTCATTGTAAGCTTGTTTGTTTCACGTAGGTGAAAGAATATCTGTTAATACGTCTGCTTCTGCGTCCGAAGATGTGTCTGCGTCCATAGTTGACGTTGAGAAGGTTGTCCCAGTAAACGTTGGAGACGGCTCTGAGGCAGCTGTTGTTGTTACATCTTCTCCTTCAGTCAGTACAGCTATACCATTTTCTGCTCCTGTTACCACTGCCCCTGTATCTATTCAGGTCTCTGTTTCAGAGGTTGTTGTGACCCCATCTTTGCCATTTTCCACCGTGCCAGTTTCCGTTCCTTTGAAACCAGTGTTTTCTTCTGTTGGACCATCTGTGACTACTAGGTTTTCTGCTGAGCAAAGCTTCTCTCAACTTTTACAGGACGTCCAGAAAAATCCTATCCAATTTCCTGGTGGGATTCGGACCGGTATTTCATCAGGTCATGGTGGTTCTCCTAACACAAATGAGATGCCCACCAATGTGTATTCTCCTGGTATTAACTGGTAGCCATCTCTGAAAGATGTCCGGTATGTGCCCGGGTGGCATATTGCTGAGTCTAGTCGTCTAATACATCCGGATGTCATCCGTCACTGGGCAGAGCATGCCTTCCCCCCAGCCGAAAGGTCATATTTGCAGGGGCTGGATAATGCCCAGCTTGCTGAAAATGTTCTGGGGTCTAGTGCATGTTATACTGCTGCTTCCTATGAGGTGCTCCGTCGATGGCGATCAAATCTTGTCCATCTTCTGGAGGTTCGTGATAGGCAGGGCTCACTTGTGTCTCAGAATGAGAGATTGGCTAAACAGTTAGCGGAAGCTGAGGTAGAACTAGTGTCCCGGCAAGTTGCTATAGATAAATTGGAAGGAGATAAGTCCCGGATGGTAAAGGGTCATTTGGAGGAGAAGCTAGAGCTGCTTCGTGCCAATGATTCCCAAGGCGGCATTATCACCCGCCTTGAGGGTAGGATTGATTTGCTGTCCAAAGAGCTTGCGGCGGAAAAGAGCACGGTTGCCCGGAACCAGGCGGAGATGGAGAGATGCAGACTTCTGTCTACCGAGGTTGAGAATTTTGAGTCCCGGGTCAGACGAGCAGAGGAGGAAAAGGACTCTCTGGTTGAGAAACTTAATGAATGTCAAAGGCAACTAGCTCTATCCAATCAACGTGCTGATCAGGCTGTGGACTCTACTGAAGCTGCCAAGAATCTCGCCATCTCTCTTAAGTCTCAGCTGGAGCATATTCGAGGTGACTGTGATCGGTGGGGATTAAAAACTCTTTTTTATTCATGACTTTGTTTATTTATATTTTATGTTGCACGTGTGTCTTTGTAAGTGTATGGTGTGGGTGTCTGCCACTTGTCGTTATTATATTCAAATGTGCTGACAATGATTTGACGACCATTAATGGCCTTTTGCATGTCATGATTGCATGACGTTACGAGTTGCCATTTTAACTATTTGCACAGATATTTGTGTCAGAGATATGAAAAGCGTATCTCTTGGTCTTCCTAAGAGGATCTATATAAGTCACTTGACTTATCAGATAGACCATTATTTCTTGTTCAAAAATTTGCTTTTTTATTTTTTCTTTCTTCCATGGCGCGCCGATCATCTTCTATAACGGAACTATCGAGGAAGCTTGATACTGTTGATGCTCTGCAAATGCTTTATCAATACTCTCGTGAGATGGATGCCCGTCGAGCTGCTCTCGAAGATTTTAACCTTAGGTATGCTAACTATGTCCCTGCACGTCGATATGGGAAGACGTACTCTCGTGGTCCACGAAAGCTATTTTTCAAGGCGGATCGTGACGTTGGTCAAGGTCCTTTACCAGATCATGATCCAAATGTGATTCAAGACATGCCCGTGGGTCATGACCCGAATGTCGTCATGGACGTTCCGGTTGTTCATGTTCCAGTAGATCCTATTGTTTTGTTGGACCATGGTGATGGTCTCGTTGATAATCAAGAAGATCTTCATGCTAGAGTCATTGAAGATGTTCCTAACCCTCAAGTTCCTCTGCCCGTTCCGGAAGAAGAGCTACTGTACACCCCTGCAGAGGTGTTGGCGATTCTGGACAGTAGGCTTTGAAGATCTTTATGCCTGTGAATAGGCTGATTTTTGTTTTGTCTAGCTAGTATTTTGTAAGGAAATGGCATATGGATTTTTGTCCTGCCTCCTGTTTTTGTTATGTCATGTTTATGACTAAGTTTTGGGCGTAAAACATCAATGTATAAAGATGCTGTAAATATTGCCATAATAGGCGTTTATTAACACGATCTGCCGTGATTATTATTATAATGTTTACATAGAGTATGTCTAGCATAAAACATTAATGGTTTGTGTCTTGACTTGTGCCTATTTAGACGTAACATTTCTTTAGCTGCGCCGCGTTCCATGTCCGATGTATTGGTTCCCCGTTTAACTATTTCAGGGAATATGCTCCCTTTCCCAGTACCTCAACTATCTCGTACGGCCCTTCCCAGTTTGGTCCCAACTTTCCTTGGGCTGCGGTCCTGCTTGCTTCATTATCCCGCATCACCAGCTCTCCTGCCTTGAATGTTTTTTCCAGTACCCTCTTGTTATAATATTTTTCTAGAAGTCTTTTGTATCGTGCTTCATTGATGCATGTTGTTTCACGGCGTTCCTCCAGCACTTCCAGGTTTTCCCGGATTAATTCTTCATTCCTGCCCTGATTGCTGTTTCTTCTTAGGGAAGGGATTCCAATTTCTACCGGGATCATTGCTTCCGAGCCAAACGTCAGACTAAATGGTGTCTCTCCATTGCTTGTCTTTGGCATAGTCCTGTGTGCCCACAGGACATGCGGCAATTGCTCAACCCATGATTTTCCTTCCGCATCCAGCCTTTTCTTCAAACCGTCCAGGAGGCTTTGATTTGTTCTTTCGACCTGGCCATTGCCTTGCGGGTGTGCCACGGAAGTAAAAATCTGCTGGATGTGCAGCTCCTTGCACCATTCTTTCAGTGTCTTATCCGTGAATTGTGTTCCGTTATCGCTGACAAGATATAATGGAACCCCGAAACGGCAAACTATGTGTTCCCATAGGAATTTTTTGATATTCATTGCCTCGATTTTTGCCAATGGTTTTGCCTCTACCCATTTGGTGAAATAATCCACGGCAACCACCAAATATTTCAATTTCACCGGGGCCAAAGGAAAAGGTCCCACCAAATCGACCCCCCATTTTTGGAATGGCCACGCGGCTGTGACCGGAATTAGATTGTTCTTCGGTCGTATGGTCTGTGGTGCGTACTTCTGGCAACTGATGCATTTTTGTAGTTCTTCCACAGCCATATTGTGCATCCCCGGCCAGAAATAGCCTGCATTGGTTATTTTGGCTACCACAACCCGGGGGCGTGCATGTATGCCACATATGCCCGCGTGGATGTCCTGTATTAAGAATCTTGCCTCGGATGGAGTCACACACCTCAGGGCTGGACCTAGGTATGACTTCCGATACAATGCTCCTCCATGTATCTCGTACTGCAGGGCCTTGGTCCGTATCTTCATTGCCTCCCCCTTGTTTTCCGGCAGTATCCCTTTTTCCAGGTACTGTTGGATTGGGGTCATCCATGACACTTCTGACATGTAGATACTGTGCACTTCTGTCTCCTGTGTTGATGGTTGCTTCAAAGTTTCGATGTGAACGTCTTCTTCAGTGCCCGAGGACGCCAACTTACTAAGAGCGTCTGTGATGTCATTCTTGTGTCTTCGTACATGAGTTAGTGTAACTTTCTCGAATTTTGACATTAGCTCTTTCGTCATTCCCAAGTATTTCGCCATCGTGTCATCCTTAGCTTCATAAGATTCGTTGACTTGGTTGTTTACCAACAACGAATCTACATGGGCGTCCACCTTCTTTGCTCCCATCGATAGTGCCAGCCGCATGCCGGCTAGAAGTGCTTCATATTCTGACTGATTGTTTGAGCAATCGAAATCAAAATGTAGTGCGTGTAGGGATCTAGTCCCTTCCGGGCTGATTAGCACGAGCCCGGCCCCTGATCCTTTGCTACTGGACGACCCGTCCGTGTACAACTGCCATGCCAGACCATTGCTTTCCAGTGTGGCCGTGTTGTTGTTCCTCGGCACCTGTACCGTTTCATTTTTCGGGATCTCAGCCATGAAGTCTGCTATCACTTGTCCTTTGATGGACGTCCTTTTCTTGAATGTTATATCCAGGGCCCCTAATTCAATGGCCCATTTTGCTATTCTTTCTGAAACTTCTGGCTGGTTCAGAACTTGTGCCAGAGGAAACCCGGTTAAGACTTCAACTTTGTGTCCTTGGAAATATCGACGCAGGCGGTGGGATGCATGTATCAAAGCCAGCACCAACTTTTCCAACGTAGGATATCTTCCTTCCGGATCAGAAAGGACCCGGCTAATGTAATACACCGGTGTCTGTAGATTTTCTCACTCTACCAGCAAGACTGCACTGACCGCATGATGCCCGTCGCTAGGTACATCTTCAGGATCTCCCCGGGTCTTGGGGCCGTGAGTGTTGGTAAGTTGCTGACGAATTTTTTCATCTCCTTGAATGCCTTTTCTGCTTCCTCTGTCCATTTGAATTTGTTCTTGTTCAAGCATTCTTTCAAAGTTGATATGAAAGGAAGAGATCTCTCCGCGTGTCGTACCAGGAAACGATTGATGGCTGCTAGCCTTCCATTCAAGGTTTGGGCTTCTTTCACTGTCTTTGGAGATGGCATGCTAGTGATGGCTGTCACTTTTTCAGGGTTGACCCGAAATCTGTCTTTTGACACTACCACACCAAGGAACTTCCCTTCTTCCATTCCAAAGGAGCACTTTCCCGGGTTGAGTTTGATGTTGTAATCCCGCAGCGTCTTGAAGGTTTCTTCGATATCCGCTATGATTTTTCCTCAGTGCAACTTTTGATGACCAGGTCGTCGATGTAAACTTCGAGATTACGGCCAATCTGCTTTTCGAACGCTTGGTCCATTAACCTTTGATATGTGGCTCCTGCGTTCTTTAATCCGAAGGGCATCTTTGAGTAACAATATATGCCGGCATCGGTGTGAAACCCGTCTTCTCTTCGTCTTCCCGCGCCATCTTTATCTGGTGGTACCCTTTGTACACATCGAGGAAACACTTGAACTTGTATGGTGCTAAGGAATCTACCTTGAGATCGATTTCTGGCAAAGGGTATGCGTCTTTTGGGCATGCCTTGTTTAAGTCTTTGTAATCTACACACATTCGCCAGGTTCCGTCGTGTTTCCTGACCATGACTGGGTTGGCAACCCACGTATGGTACTTGGTCTTTTTTAGGATGCCCGCTTCTTCCAGCTTTTTTACTTCTTGAACTACCGCCGCCCTCCTTTCAGGAGCCATGCTCCGCCTTTTCTGGGTGACGGGTTTGATGGACGGGCATGTCGACAGCCTGTGTTCCGCTTTTGATCTTGATATGCCTGTCATGTCAGCGTGTTTAAAAGCAAATATATCCATGTTACTTTTTAGCACCTGTTTAAGCCTATCCCGTGCTGTTGTAGACAAGGTATCTCCTATCGTGACTGTCTGTTCGGGGTATTCTGTGTTCAATACCCACCTCTCCGGGCCGACAAGTCCCGTAGGTGCTTGACAATATGGTTTTCGGTCGGTGGTCACACAAGCTTTATCTCCGGACACCGTGACTACCCCATGAGGGGTAGGAAACGTCATAAACCCTTTGGCCGTTGAAACCAAGGCGTCAATCTTCCCGAGAGTGTATCGTCCCATGATCATGTTGTACTGGGAGTTGGCTGGGATGACCAAGAAGGTTACCAGTACCGTACGCTCTTTTCGCCCATCTCCTATGGTGACTGGAAATGTTAGTTGTCCCAGGGGCTCAATGCTTTCCCCCGTGAAACCTCTTACAGGTCCTCTGGCGGGCTCGAGCATTCTCTGGTCTTCTGGACGCATACACCGGAAACATGGCTCGTATATGATATCTTCCGAGCTTCCCGTGTCCACCAGGATTCTTCTCATGCTATAGTCTCCCACCGCCGCGGAGATTACCAAGGCCTCTATGCTTAACATCCGGTAATGAGGAGGTATGGTAATAGTTGCCTCCATCCACGGTTCTATTTTCTCAAACGATCTCTTTCGATCGTATCTTGATTCAAACTTTACCATATTTATTTCCCAAGGCCTTTTTCCTGCAGCCTTCTCTGCTCCAGACGACGAGGTGTTTGGCTTTACATCTCTCACCAAATGTGCTAATTTTCCCGTCTTGAAGAAGTATTCGATTTGTTTCTTCAGCTGGAAGCAGTCATTTGTTTCGTGTCCAACACCTTTATGGTAAGCACAGTATTTAGACTTGTCTTGTGATGGTGACTCCTTCAGTGGGCGGGGCGTATTAAGCCTTAAATCTTCGGACTCCAATATTTGGAATGGTGTTTTCGTCAATTCCGGATATTCGAACCTTGGCTTCGAGCTTTCTCCTTTTCCCACGAAAGTGTTCTGGGACCTTTCAGATCGTCGTCGGTCATCTCCTCGGTCTTCCTGGCTGTCATTCCGGGAGTACGGATGTCTGTCTAATCTTCCTTTATTTTTGGAACTTTGTTGATCCCTGGAGCCCTCGGAGTTTTTTGTCGCCTCTTGTCTCTTTCTTACAGCATGGTTCATGGCTATGGATTTCTCTTGTTTCACATAAGCCTTCGCGATAGTCATCATTTCATCCATGGTCTGTGGATACCCCGTCGGGCCGTGTAATTTTCATAGCAAACCATCGTCATTCACCCCCATGGTGAAAGCAGTACATGCTAATTCTTCGGTGAGCCCGGGGATCTGCAATCTCTCTTTATTGAATCGAATGATAAAATGCTCCATTGACTCATTGTCCCTCTGTCGTATATGCATTACCTCGTCTCTGTACTTGGTATGCCTTCTCTGTTGACTGAACTGTTGTGAGAAACCCTTTACGATTTCCTTCCAATTGGATATGGATCCGAGTGGTAAGCTATCCCACCAGACTCGTGCGGCCCCAACAAGGGTCTGGACAAACATGTGGCACCAGGCTTGCATGGGCCAATCCTTCGACCGTCCTACCGACTCGAAAATACTTATATGGTCGTCCGGATCCCCGGTCCCGTCATACTTTCCCACAGTTGACGGTAGCTATAGATTGGGAGGCAATGGGGCATTGGCTATCCGGGCGGTGAATTTCGAGTATGTAATCATTGCCGGAGGTCGGTAGGGTCGAGTCAGGTCTTCGTCATCCCCTTCTTCTCCATGACCGGGAGCTTGGGTACGTGTTACGTCTCGCATCCCGGGCTGTGACACCCTAGGTAATGGCTGACTCGATACTGGTGTGTCTTCATAAGACAACCTCGTCCCTGCTCCTCCGAGGTGAGTTTCCATATTTTGTCGAATCGGATGGGTTGTACTCCCCGGTCCTGTGGGCATGGGTTGAACAGGCGGGTACATGTAAGAAAAAGTGTATGGATGAGGGCTTCCCGCTACAGGAGGGTTGATGTGTGTAAATGTATATATATAAATATAACACAAGTTCTAATTAAAACGACTCACCTAAAAACTACACACGCACGGCAAGTGTACCGGTCGCAAAGCAGTAGACAGATAAGACCGAGTATCGAACCCAAAGACGCGAAGACAACTCAAGATCACAACCTCTACCGAATACTAGCCTAAATAAATATATACTTAAATGGGGGGTTAAACTAATAATTATAAACTTAAAAGAAACTAAATATAAATAAAGTAACCTCAGCTGCTTATGGGAACTAGGAACTTGGAGAAATCGGATAGGAAGAAGGTTGGTTACTTAGGTAAAATCCCTAGACACTAGCAATAAATCATGAATCTGGTAATTAACTTGAGACCCTATTCTTATCTAATAAACCTCCTGTCAAAGATAGCTCACTAGACTCAAGGCGGGACAAGTGTAGAAATGCTAAGATGGATCCGGATCGCCCTAGCGTACCAAAATCCCATAGAAATCAGATTAAAACCTCTCCTGGATTAAAACCCTTAAACTATGAAGCAGACTTAAACTCTACTGAAGAAAACCTAGGAAAACTCTAAGCAGGTCAGTGGTGTCTTCCTCTTCCACCACTTAAATAACTCGCCACCAAACTCTACTCCCCCATCAGCTACTTCTTCAAGCAGGTCAGTGGTGTCTTCCTCTTCCACCACTTCTTCCTCAAACAGCCAGCCTGTGGATTCTGAAAAGTCCATATCTTCCTCAGTCATCCCTATCTTCTCCATCATGGCTTTCCTATGCGCGTCCCAAGCTATCCTTTCTACCTCCTCATCATCACTCCAGACATCTGCCTCCCAAGGGTATGCTACTGAACTAGAGATCTGGCAAGGCTGCTCATCCTGCTGAACCAAAGGTGGGACTAAGGCGTCCATTATGGTCTCTGGCTCTAACCCTGAATCCTGCAAAATACCATCCTCACAAGACAAGTGTAAAGAATCATATGGGTCAGTTAAATCATGCACAGAATCAGATGAGTAAGGACAAACAGTTTCAGCAACGGGACTAATACAATCAGGTAATCTAAGTGTTACCATCTCGTCTGGGTCATCATATGTGAAATTAACCTGCTGAACTGGAGGTGGGACTTCAACGTCCATTATAGTCTTCAGTTCATCCACCTGAGCCTCTAGCCTTTTAAGTGCCGCATCTTGTTCCCTCAAAGAGTCGGTGCGCTTGGATAGCAAAGAATCGATATCCTCGAGCATGAGCTGTTGTTTAGCAAGTAAGGCGGCAAAATCGGGTCTAGTGTGAGACGAGACATCCCGATAATCGGGATGTGGATACAAATGTTGGCTAGGTGGATACTCTGACGAGCAACCACCATGCCTTTCCTCATACATCTCATCTTGTAGATAATCATGCCGACTTTTTCTTCTATCTAGTGACTCAGATGTTGCAGGGTTAAACCACCGGTTTGCCTGTGGGTATGAAGGCCGGTATGACTGATATGGATGCGGCTGCAAATACGTGTTAGAATAATAATCTGTGGAATACCCCGATGAATATGAATGAGGGCATCTTATGGTAAAATGGGGTCCTCCGCAGATCTCGCACATGATAAAAAAAATTATTTATTATGAATCAAAAATAATAATAAGAAGAAAAATGAAAAATAAAAACAAAAATTTTTCACAAAATAGTAGACTAGAAACGGAGCGGATAATTCTCAAGAGTGCGAATTGCGTCCCCGGCAACGGCGCCAAAAACTTGATGTATGTAAATGTATATATATAAATATAACACAAGTTCTAATTAAAACGACTCACCTAAAAACTACACACGCACGGCAAGTGTACCGGTCGCAAAGCAGTAGACAGATAAGACCGAGTATCGAACCCAAAGACGCGAAGACAACTCAAGATCACAACCTCTACCGAATACTAGCCTAAATAAATATATACTTAAATGGGGGGTTAAACTAATAATTATAAACTTAAAAGAAACTAAATATAAATAAAGTAACCTCAGCTGCTTATGGGAACTAGGAACTTGGAGAAATCGGATAGGAAGAAGGTTGGTTACTTAGGTAAAATCCCTAGACACTAGCAATAAATCATGAATCTGGTAATTAACTTGAGACCCTATTCTTATCTAATAAACCTCCTGTCAAAGATAGCTCACTAGACTCAAGGCGGGACAAGTGTAGAAATGCTAAGATGGATCCGAATCGCCCTAGCGTACCAAAATCCCATAGAAATCAGATTAAAACCTCTCCTGGATTAAAACCCTTAAACTATGAAGCAGACTTAAACTCTACTGAAGAAAACCTAGGAAAACTCTAAACACGAACAAGTAGCGACTCCCGCCCTAGCGCTTGCCAACTACCGAACAATGCCTAGTTAGTTACCTAGCAAACTCGAGTTAGATTTCTCACCCTCAAGAATGGACTGCACGTCTTAGTTAATTTATTATATTAGTTTGTTATACTTGTGCCGTACTCCAACTCCAAATACTAGCACGCTAACCTAAGTTGACGAACTAGATTGATTTCAAGACCTAGGGGGTATCTCTACATGCCTAGTTCCACAAAACCAATAAACAAACCTCAAATAAAATTAACACCAACACACATATATCAAATCCTACAATAAAATTAAAGTCATGTAATCCTACACATCAAAATTAAAAACCAAGAATCATTAAAAACTGCGAATTTCGTGTCTAGTTCATAAACCTAAGCAACCATAAAATATTTAGTTCATAATCTTTATAAACATCACAAAATAAATAAAAATAGTTTTTACCATGTCTATAAAAATAATAAACGAAAACTAAACCTAACCCAAGGCTCGTTGGCTATTGATCTTTAACGTGCCCGTGGCCTTTTCTCCTTCTGGACCCTTTCGCTCGTCACCGCTTGAATATTGGTTTTTGTTCTTGTGCTGTGCGATTGTCCTCTGTGTAATTGGAATTGTTGAAGTCTCCTTTTGTTCCTTTTTCGATTGGCTCTCCTGAATTGTCCTTCTAATAATAAATCCTGCCGTCAATAGATGTAAATTTTATTTATTTATGCTGCTCCACGACAATACAATAAACCCTCACAAATTAGGCCCAAGGCTCGTGCCTTGGGCTTCTTTCCTTTTGGTGTTCTTTTTTCTTCTTGCGATGCATTGCCAAGACCAAAAGTTATAACATTCATTTATTATTATTATTATTATTATTATTATTATTATTATTATTATTATTATTATTATTATTATTATTATTTATAGTATTATAACTTCGTGCTCTCGACTCCGGTGTTCTTGATTTGACCAAAGTTCATCGTTTGCGCTTCAACGTCCACACGAACACCTACCAAAATATAAAATAAATAAATAAGTACTAAAAATTAATAAAAAACTATACAATGACAAAAATAGGCCAACAAACGAATACACGCCTAAAACTACTAAAAACTATATACAAAAGACTCAATTATAACTCAAAATACATAGGAGAATAGATGTGTTTTACGACATATCAAACATCCCCACACTTAAACCTTTTTCGTCCCTGAAAAAGAATTATGCTATGGAATCACAGTTAGGTTTACATCCAGTTTCAAAACATTGGTTACTTAATTAATAATCTACTAACGTGTTGATTGCGATTGCAGGTATATTGATCCTCTTAAACCCACACCGGTTTCCAAGCCCCTTTTTATTTATGTTAAGTTCATGTTGATTAGTCTATCTAGGGTCTCACTCGAAGGAAGCCACAGTTCCTCCTAATCCCGCCTCAAGCTTATGAAGCTAAAGGAACGACCAATTGACCATTTCCCAACCGTCTTATGTAGAAAACCAAGAGAATTTAAAATCACTCTTTTTTTTTTTTTTTTGCATACTTAACTCAGAGGGTGTGACCAATCCAAGTCGCTATCCCAGTGGCCAGACCCCTTAAGCTTTAGCATTTTTTTTTTTTATCTCAGCATACTTAACTCAGAGGGTGTGACCAATCCAAGTCGCTATCCCAGTGGCCAGGCACCTTAAGCTTCAGCATTTTTGCTTTGATTTCTAAATTTTTTTTTTTAAGTGATTAGAAAGTCTAACGGTTTTCTACTTATAACGGTGCTTCTTATACTATTTTTGGCGGTTTCGGTCTCCCCGTTTCTCCTAGATGAGAACCCACAAAATAGCCTAACATAATTAATTTATTACTTTTCAAAGGAAACCTTTCTACCGGCCGAGCCTACCCACATATCCCAAATCAGACACGTTTTCAATAAATTTTAATCTCTTATTATACATACTATTTGAAAACCGGACACCTAACTTTACCTATCATTTTCCATATTTTATATAATGCAAACTTCAAAATCAGGGACTTTTTTTTCAGTTTTTTTTTTTTTTTTTTAAACGACTTTATTTACAAACTAAACGACAGTTTCCCATCCCCACACTTAAATTCTACATTGCCCTCAATGTAGGAATAGAAAACGACACAAAACAAAAAATAAATTCCGAATATAAAATAAAAAAAAACCGAGGGCAAATTGAAAAGGACTTAGCTGGTTAATTTTTCTTCGTAAGCTCTAGTCCAATCCAGCTCGATCGTATAGCATTTCATTCGCGATCGGCTCTAACACAATGGTAAACTCTGGGCTTGCCTTGATAAATGATAACAGCTCCGGAATCACCCGAATGGAGATTGAGTACGGGTGGTACAATCCAAACCTGCGCAAAACGAAACAAACAAAACCCGAGCATAATACCGAACCACACAAAAATAAAAAGACTCAAACTACTAACTTAGACTCAAAATATAACAACAAACAAGAAGACGTATCTGCTTGGCAAAATGGCGGTGAATTTTGGTAGAACCAAATGGGTAGAAAGAAAGAAAAAAAAAATATGGGTCTCGCTCAACGTGAAGGACACTGGTGATCACAACACGCGTTGCAAGCGAAAAAAAATATAACTTTCCGGGGTAATAGCTGGTCGCATGGGGCGAACAGGTCAGCCCAGACTCCTCACATTACGTAAAAAGTCTTTTTTCAGAGAAAGTTAATTAATTTTTTTTTTTTTTTAAATTCTCTTATTACCCAAACCTGCATCAAAATTCCCAATCATAAAAAATATATAAAGATAAATACATGGGACCCGCTCATGGTGAAATTTCCTCTACCTAAGCAAACACGCAAACCTGCTAACTGACTCAAAGACACAAAAAACAAAGATAAAATAGAAAGATAAAAACCTACAAACTACTACCGAAGGACGGACCACAAATAAAAAAAATGAAAAGCTAGAAAAAAAAATAGGTATAAATATAAATTTACAAACTCTACAGAGCCTCCCCACACTTAAACTTAATCAGGAGGCTTCTCTTTTATCTGGACCCGATCCAACCCGTTTAATTCCACCCGGTCCATATCATTTAGCAAAATTACATTAGTGGAATTGAAAAATATTTTATCAAATTTAACTGGGTCGGGCCACCAATATTTAAATTTACCTGGACCAAACCTGATTCTTGGCATGTAATGAGGGGACTTGTTGTCTCTACAACTCCTGACCCTCACCCTGTGTCGGTCCAGGTGCCTCTTCGCCTTCTCCCGTGGTGGTGGCACTAGTAACAGTGTAATATCCAGTGCCTGCACGGGCCGGCTGTGGTGTTCTTCTTCTTCCACCACTGCCTCTTTCTCATCTTCCTTGTTTGGTGACACTTGGTCAAAATCTTTGTCCACTTCTGGAGCTGACAAATTAAATAACTCGCCACCAAACTCTACTCCCCCATCAGCTGCTTCTTCAAGCAGGTCAGTGGTGTCTTCCTCTTCCACCACTTCTTCCTCAAACAGCCAGCCTGTGGATTCTGAAAAGTCCATATCTTCCTCAGTCTCCCCTATCTTCTCCATCATGGCTTTCCTATGCGCGTCCCAAGCTATCCTTTCTATCTCCTCATCATCACTCCAGACATCTGCCTCCCAAGGGTATGCTACTGAACTAGAGATCTGGCAAGGCTGCTCATCCTGCTGAACCAAAGGTGGGACTAAGGCGTCCATTATGGTCTCTGGCTCTAACCCTGAATCCTGCAAAATACCATCCTCACAAGACAAGTGTAAAGAATCATATGGGTCAGTTAAATCATGCACAGAATCAGATGAGTAAGGACAAACAGTTTCAGCAACGGGACTAATACAATCAGGTAATCTAAGTGTTACCATCTCGTCTGGGTCATCATATGTGAAATTAACCTGCTGAACTGGAGGTGGGACTTCAACGTCCATTATAGTCTTCAGTTCATCCACCTGAGCCTCTAGCCTTTTAAGTGCCGCATCTTGTTCCCTCAAAGAGTCGGTGCGCTTGGATAGCAAAGAATCGATATCCTCGAGCATGAGCTGTTGTTTAGCAAGTAAGGCGGCAAAATCGGGTCTAGTGTGAGACGAGACATCCCGATAATCGGGATGTGGATACAAATGTTGGCTAGGTGGATACTCTGACGAGCAACCACCATGCCTTTCCTCATACATCTCATCTTGTAGATAATCATGCCGACTTTTTCTTCTATCTAGTGACTCAGATGTTGCAGGGTTAAACCACCGGTTTGCCTGTGGGTATGAAGGCCGGTATGACTGATATGGATGCGGCTGCAAATACGTGTTAGAATAATAATCTGTGGAATACCCCGATGAATATGAATGAGGGCATCTTATGGTAAAATGGGGTCCTCCGCAGATCTCGCACATGATAAAAAAAATTATTTATTATGAATCAAAAATAATAATAAGAAGAAAAATGAAAAATAAAAACAAAAATTATTCACAAAATAGTAGACTAGAAACGGAGCGGATAATTCTCAAGAGTGCGAATTGCGTCCCCGGCAACGGCGCCAAAAACTTGATGTGTGTAAATGTATATATATAAATATAACACAAGTTCTAATTAAAACGACTCACCTAAAAACTACACACGCACGGCAAGTGTACCGGTCGCAAAGCAGTAGACAGATAAGACCGAGTATCGAACCCAAAGACGCGAAGACAACTCAAGATCACAACCTCTACCGAATACTAGCCTAAATAAATATATACTTAAATGGGGGGTTAAACTAATAATTATAAACTTAAAAGAAACTAAATATAAATAAAGTAACCTCAGCTGCTTATGGGAACTAGGAACTTGGAGAAATCGGATAGGAAGAAGGTTGGTTACTTAGGTAAAATCCCTAGACACTAGCAATAAATCATGAATCTGGTAATTAACTTGAGACCCTATTCTTATCTAATAAACCTCCTATCAAAGATAGCTCACTAGACTCAAGGCGGGACAAGTGTAGAAATGCTAAGATGGATCCGAATCGCCCTAGCGTACCAAAATCCCATAGAAATCAGATTAAAACCTCTCCTGGATTAAAACCCTTAAACTATGAAGCAGACTTAAACTCTATTGAAGAAAACCTAGGAAAACTCTAAACACGAACAAGTAGCGACTCCCGCCCTAGCGCTTGCCAACTACCGAACAATGCCTAGTTAGTTACCTAGAAAACTCGAGTTAGATTTCTCACCCTCAAGAATGGACTGCACGTCTTAGTTAATTTATTATATTAGTTTGTTATACTTGTGTCGTACTCCAACTCCAAATACTAGCACGCTAACCTAAGTTGACGAACTAGATTGATTTCAAGACCTAGGGGGTATCTCTACATGCCTAGTTCCACAAAACCAATAAACAAACCTCAAATAAAATTAACACCAACACACATATATCAAATCCTACAATAAAATTAAAGTCATGTAATCCTACACATCAAAATTAAAAACCAAGAATCATTAAAAACTGCGAATTTCGTGTCTAGTTCATAAACCTAAGCAACCATAAAATATTTAGTTCATAATCTTTATAAACATCACAAAATAAATAAAAATAGTTTTTACCATGTCTATAAAAATAATAAACGAAAACTAAACCTAACCCAAGGCTCGTTGGCTATTGATCTTTAACGTGCCCGTGGCCTTTTCTCCTTCCGGACCCTTTCGCTCGTCACCGCTTGAATATTGGTTTTTGTTCTTGTGCTGTGCGATTGTCCTCTGTGTAATTGGAATTGTTGAAGTCTCCTTTTGTTCCTTTTTCGATTGGCTCTCCTGAATTGTTCTTCTAATAATAAATCCTGCCGTCAATAGATGTAAATTTTATTTATTTATGCTGCTCCACGACAATACAATAAACCCTCACAAATTAGGCCCAAGGCTCGTGCCTTGGGCTTCTTTCCTTTTGGTTTTCTTTTTTCTTCTTGCGATGCATTGCCAAGACCAAAAGTTATAACATTCATTTATTATTATTATTATTATTATTATTATTATTATTATTATTTATAGTATTATAACTTCATGCTCTCGACTCCGGTGTTCTTGATTTGACCAAAGTTCATCGTTTGCGCTTCAACGTCCACACGAACACCTACCAAAATATAAAATAAATAAATAAGTACTAAAAATTAATAAAAAACTATACAATGACAAAAATAGGCCAACAAACGAATACACGCCTAAAACTACTAAAAACTATATACAAAAGACTCAATTATAACTCAAAATACATAGGAGAATAGATGTGTTTTACGACACATCAAGGGTACATGTATCCGTAAGGTGGTACCGGAAACTGTGGAAAGTACGAGTGATTCCCGGGGGTGACTGGGGTATATAGGGACATAGGGGCGGATGCTATAGACGCGTTCATCGCCGCCGAAAACAAAGGTAAACTTGATGCTGCATTCATCCATGACGTGGCCGCCGGGACAGACGTACCCCCCATAGCTGCTACAGATGCCGCTATTGATCTTGAGTAGGTGTTGGTTGGAGCTGGTCCAGCGAACAAAGGCGTAGAGACGGCTGAAACTGCGGGAGGCGTAGACTGAAGTGCTGTTGTGAATGTAGTGAATCCCGGGGGCTGTTCCATTAATATTTCCTCGTCTATGTGTTCTTCTAAATGGCGGTCTTCTCCTGGTCTCCCCAGGCCTTCAGACATTAATCCATGTTGAATCGTGTTGTTTGTCGTCATTTCGATTGAGTGGGAAAGATATCTTCTTGCCTTGTTTCCGTCCCACGGATGGCGCCAATGAAGAAGTAAGAACCTGCGCGATGCTCTGAATCTTCTAGATGATACAAGAAGGGCCTTTCCTCAGCTCATTCAAAGATGACTGTGAAAGCTGTTCCTACAAAACAGAACACCGTTAGGACTCGCCACAGGATTGGGGGTAACCCTGTGACCACCCTCCGGCGTGAGAATAAGTATTGTTTTCTTTTAATGAGGAAGAATGTAGTTGATAGTAGTAGTAGAGATAGTGATGATGTTCCTTTACCTTTCATTCTCCTTTTATAGTCGATGTCTTCTTGTGAGAGGAGATAATTTCTGCATGATTGCTTGCTCGTTGATCTTGCCTTCTAACCAGCATTGTATTAATTATGTTTGACTGTTTTATATTGACCGCTTTGACTCTTTAGTGTTGGTGGGTCTTTCTTTATTGGGCTTATGTTTTTGTGGTATGGGCCAGGTTTATCTGGGCCCTACCTCGTCAGATTTATTGTAGGAATTATTTATTGCGACGACTGAATTATAATATAATTTACGCACACTTAATCGCGTAAATAAAATATTTAAATCCATGAACTAAGAGCATTCACATTTGGTCCACCAAATGTATGTGAGTGTGTCCACCAAATTATATGAGGTGAGTGTAGGTGATTGTGAGTGTATGGAAGAGAAAATATTTGAAGAAAGAACTATTCACCTATATATATGAAAAGTTACTGTTAACCCCTATATATATTTTAATATTTTTGTAAGTGGTTGTGAGTGAAGAGAGAGAAAATATAATGATAAAAGTACTAAAAATATTATTATTTTAATTAGGAGAGAAAAGATTTAGGGGTGAAAGAGTGATTTTTAGTGTAATTTGATGGAGAAGATTCGGTGGAGGGATGTGAATGCTCTAAAGTACTACTCCCTCCGTCCCTATTTCAATGTCCATCTTTCCATTTTTGGTTGTCCCTAAATGTCCATTTCCAAAAATAGAAATACAATTTTCAGTTTTGCCCATAAAAAACAAAACACAATCACACTTATGAGGATATTATTACCATTTTACCACATACAAACAAAAGATTTCTTAAAATGTGTGGTTTTGAATCCACAACATTTAAATAGGGATGGAGGTAGTATCATTTGTTGTCCACCATGAACTAAAGTTGTTGCCCACGGCTTTATTCAGTAATATCTAATAATCAGCCGATTAAATGATTTTAATCCACCGTTCAAAAAAAAAAAAATTAGAGTCGGGGGTCTCTTTGGAAGCAACCTCTCTATCCTTAAGGACGGGGGTAAGGTTTGCTTACATCTCATCCTTCCCAGACCCTACAAATAGTTCTACTATTTGTAGAAATTACTGGGTATGTTGAAAAAAAATAATGATTTTAATCCATAGGAGATCTACTTCATATTAATATTAATATTATTTAATATTAACTTAACATTACGTTACAATGAACTTTTGACTTTCATTTCGTTTTTCACATTGTCAGAAACAAAAATTTTTAAGAGCATTCATGTTCCCTCCACCAAATCTCCTCCATCAAATTACACTAAAAATCATTACTCCAGTCTTAAATCTTTTCTCTTCTAATTAAAACAATAATACTTTCTCATACTTTTATCATTATATTTTTTCTCTCCTCACTCACAACCACTTACAAAAATATTAAAATATATATAGGGGTGAATAGTAGCTTTTCATATATAGGGGTGAACAGTGTTTTCTCTAAATATTTTCTCCCCCCCCCCCCCCCCCTTTCACTCACAACCACTCACACCCACTTCATATAATTTGAAGGAACCCCTCACATAATTTGGTTCCCGAGTTGTGAATGCTCTAACACCACATACAAATCCAAGATCCATTCTTCATCTTCATCATTTCACCATAAAGCAACCCACACCCACATAAACCACTAATCCAAAATTCATTTTTTAACCTGTGCATTTTTCCTAGATTTGCCCTTTTTCAAACCCTTTTAATCTTCTTAAAACAATCATCGCCCCCTTTTTGGTTTTTGTTAAAACCATACTCCATTCGATTTCGATGACAGAGAAGCAGGGAAGAGAGAGTCCGACCATTTCATTGCACAGTTTTTTGCACATCAGGCAGATTGCAGATTTCTCTTTAGCCTATGTTGTTAGTGGTCGTTTTGTTCCGATAGGAGGTGATGGTAAGGGCAGAAACGACGGCGATGGTGGCGGAATGGGTTTTTATAATTGTTTCGTAAATAATTGTATCTTTGATGTCCAACGTGATTGATTATTTTGTTCCAATTTGCGAAGGAATTTTGATGAGAACAGGATATGGATGACGATGGAAGAGAGTATGAAGGAAGGAAAACGGAACACAGAGATGCTGAAGGATTTGAAGTAGTGGTCGCAAATAAGCGGTTACAAAGTCTGGCGGATTTAAATGTTCATGACGATGGCAGTGCATTGTTTGAAGAAGTTAATAGATCATAAACGTGATGACGGTTGCGAAGCCTTGTTTGAAGAAACGGTGATGTAAGAAATCCGTTAAATGCAACGTTAAGTTGCTTTTGTATATATATAATAATAATAATAATAAGTTATTTTGGAAAAGTAAGGAATGTGTGACTTTTTGAACCTCATTATAACTTATCTATACATATAATAAACCAAAACCATTTTAATGACATGACACTCAAATAGGCATTCTCTTCCTTGAGTGTGCCATGTGTCATCCCATGTGGCATTGAGATATTTTAGGAAAAAAATAATTTAAAAACAAAATTGGATTTTTCACCCTCATGTTTCCTCCCATAATTTTTAAACGCTAATATCTTTAATATACGAGATTTTTTAAAGAAAAAAATTACACCAAATTAACGAGCGTTTTATTATCTTTCCAACGAGTACAATAGTGCCATATAAAAAACGGAGAAATTTTTTTGTGAAGTTTTGTTCATACAGAAAAAAAAAAAAAACACAAAGTGTTCAGGTAAATCATTAATCATGTATAGACAAGTCACTAAATATGTTTAAATCAGTAAATATGAATTTTTTTTTTAACCAGAGCTGAATAGGTTAATAGAGTTATACGTTGTTTTAAGTTAGGTATCAATATTAGTATGTTAGAGTTGTACATTTGTTTAGTCTTTAGGATAGGTGTTAATATTAGAGTTACATTAAAGTTCTACATTCTTTAAGGTTAGGTGTTAGCATTGAAGTTATACATTGTTAATTTGTTTTAGGTTATATATTAATATTAGAGTTATACATCAATCTATTTCATATGTAAAATTGATGTATCATATTAAATTTATCAACCTGGGACGCTCCCGGGGTATAATCTAGTTGATATATATTTACCTACATGCCCTCCTTATATCCTTTTATGTCATTTTTTTTTATAAAGGAGACAGTACTCTGGTAAAATTTTACCTAAATAAGTTAAACCAAACACTTTTTTACAAAATAACTTATCAACTTATTGTTTTTCTCTGCCACATAAGCTAATCCAAACACTTTTCTAAAAACTTATTTTTTAAAGTCATAAGTAATAAGTTATTTTAACAAAATATCCTTTTTGCTTCAAATAAGTTTATCCAAACATGTCCCCCAAGAACAAGCGTATGATTGAGTTGACTCCCATGTACACTACATAGTACATACTACATACATATGCTTGATATACCCTGTGTCAAGTATCCAGTCACCTAAGTTTCTTAACCCACAGGCAACCAAACACAACACACACATCATTCATCTACTCACTTCCTTCCCCTAAATTAACCATACCCACATCTCCAATTCCAATAATTATGCTTTAAAACACCATGAATCATGAACTTACACCAAAATCCTCACTTGCACCTGGTTTTCGTTTTCATCCAACTGATGAGGAGCTTGTGAGGTATTATCTTAGGCGTAAAGTGTGTCGAAAGCCCTTTCGCTTTCATTCGCTCTCTGAAACTGATGTTTATAAATCAGAACCATGGGAACTTGCCGGTACTTGATCATCTTTTATTGGTTTCATCAGTTTTTGCTGTGTTGAAGGAATTTATGTTTTATCAATTATAGTAAAAGATTTGTTACTATAAGTTTATGGAGATAGAATTAGAAAATGTTGGGAAGATTGATTCTTGACAAATTTTTGTGTAAAAATGGATTAATTTTTTAAGATTAGGAAGAGTTTGATAGAAATAATAGAAATTTAGTTGGTTTGTGGTGCTAGAAGTTTAGTTATTAGTTGGTAACTTTATTGGGAATATTATTAGAAGTTATATAGAAAAAAAATATATAAATAGTTTTTGACAAGATTGTGCAAAAATGGATAAATTCCTACGAAAAAGTGCGAACCTTGAAGAAACGGTAAGGTTGTTGTCATGTGACCTGGATGTAGGGTGTGAATTTTTGACGCGAGCTGAATCTAACACGAAATTAGTGGGTTTGGGTTTAGTCTAAACGGGTTCGGGTGAGTTTTAGGTTGATCCATTTAACCCATTTGTACTATATTTTTTTTACAATATATTTTATGTTATAAATTAAATTGGTTAGGTATTTTATGCTATACTTATAATTTAAAATAGAGATTGGTAAAAATTTAATTTTATTATATTATTTGTGAAAAAAAAAAATTAAAAATAAAAAGATTCGGATTGAACGGGTCGTGTTCGGGTCAACCTGCGAATATTCGGGTCGGGTTCATATGTATGATACAATTTTCGGGTTCGGGTTAGACCTGCAAACAGGACCCGTTTAGCACCCCTACCTGGAGGTCACATGTTTGAGTTGTGGAAACAGTCCCTTGTAGAATCAGGCAAAGGATGCGTACATCAGACCCTAGGTGGCCTGACACCACCCCGGACTGCGTGCAAACGCAGTGGCGGGCTTGAACAAATATATAGGGTGCCGAAAGTCACAGGCAGTTTGACCCAATACGTATAATATTTTGGGTCGAAATACGCGTACATTTAAACTACTAAGCAAAAAAACCGGAAGAGGGGGGGGGGGGGGGGCTAGCCCCAATAAAGCTTCGCCCTTGTGCAAGCGGGAGCCTCGTTCACCGGGTTGCCCCTGGAATAGCCTAAGGATCACAACTTTGAAGATGATTCTAGGGTATTGTTTGGTGAGTATGGACAGATGTAGAAGGTTTCATCGGTTTCTAGTTGCTTTGGTATGAACATAGTGACTTTTTTATGCTCCGTACCTTTTATGTGTGTGTTATTTTCGGACGGGTTTAAGCTTAAAGATTGTTACACGTCTTGCATATGTCAATATGTATGTTTAGGATAAAGATGATATATGTATTTTGTGATATGCATCTAGACTATTCTCAGTTGAATTCAAGAGACCAAGAATGGTACTTCTTCAGTCCTGTAGATAAGAAGTATGGAAACGGTTCTCGATTGAACCGTGCCACGGGACAAGGCTATTGGAAAGCCACTGGGAAGGACCGAGCCGTACACCATAAAGGCCAGGCAATAGGGTCGAAAAAGACGTTGGTTTTCCATGTTGGTCGCGCACCAGATGGAAAGCGTACCAATTGGGTCATGCATGAATATCGACTTTCTGATCAGGAACTGGAGAGAGCCCAAGTAGCACAGGTTTGAATTACACGCGATAGTTTGTACCTTTGTAGCATGTATTTAACCATTTATGCACTCTGGAATATTAGACCGACTGAAAGGAATTCTCGTTCTCGTTTCCGGGAGAAAAGGATGCATTTGTGTTATGCAGAATCTTCGAAAAGAGCGGTCTAGGACCACCAGCTAGAGATCGTTATGCACCGTTTCTTGAGGAAGAATGGGAAGACGACGAGGAGGCCCTCTTTGTTCCAGGTGGAGAACCAGATGAGGATACGACAAATGGCGATGAAACTCGAAGCGACGCTGTACAGGTATTATAAACTTTTCCAATGCGTGTAATGTACGTGTTTTTACTTTATTACCCCTTGTCATTAGGTTATGGAATTCGCATTTTAGCTAATCTACATATGCAGTATAGTTATCATAATCTTTCCATATCTAGGTGTTTGTTCTTTTATGTAAAGTTTTGACTCTTTTTCGTTATTGATGATGAATTTCAGACGGGTACTCAAACAATTGATTTTGTAAGCAAAAGGGCAAGATCAGAAGACGACGATGGTTTAAAATTTGAAACTGATGTTGATCGTTTATCTTTGCTCAACAAAAAGTCAAAACAAGTTGACCCGAGCTCCTCCAATGCAAACGGTTCAGACGATTCAGCCACAACTAGTCAAGACCCAAAAACAACCAACTTGTCATCTGCACTTGTTGCAGTCAAAGAAGCTCATCCTGTGACCGCCACAGCACCGTCATTTGACGCTTCGACCCTTGAGAAATCTCTTCCTCCAGCGTACCTGAAGTACATTAGCAACTTGGAAGCCAGGATACGAAATGTGACAATGGAGAAGGAAAATTTAAAGGTTGAGGTGATGCGGTTCCAGGCTATGATCAACGTTCTCCACACTCGTATTGATCAATTGTCCAACGAGAATAAAGAAATAAAAAGTGGCGGCTAGGTAATTATAGGCCTATACTTGTGTTCATCAGTTGTAAATCATGCAACTGATGAACACAAGGTTTTGGGGACAGAGCCATGGCGTGGCTCGTTCCCGAGTATAGTTATGGGAGATATTAGTTACAATAGAAGTTTAAGTCAAGACTTTTCGGTTAGAAGTTACGGAAATGTTGAGGAGCTTGAATGGTCTACTCTATTCATGTTTAGAAAATGTGTTCACCATGTTTATGTGTAGAGTTGCTTTTGTACTGGCTTGGTGGTGCGATCGTCATTAGGAGTTCTTGTTTGACACAGAGACCGGTCGATCAATGGTCTTGCTGTGTAGAGGAAGCTCGTCATAATAGAAGAAACTAAAGCTCGGCAACAAAATAACACCAGTAGTCAGCGACGCACATGCCACGAGATCTTTTGATGGAATACGCCAGTAAAATCAAGAACATGTTACGTCCTCACAATACATCTGCGACAACGTCATGCTAAACTATGGGACATTACAGGGTAACCGTCCTGACAGAGCTCTATACATCAACGCTGAACCAATGTTCGTCCTTACAGATACTACAGAGGTTCCAAAATTCGTGACGTAATCAAGACAAATATTGAAAGCATTAACATAGCATTCAAATAGTGTGTACCTGCACTAGATACCATACCAGACATTTCAAGGACCATGCCATAAAAACAAAACCAAGAATCCCTACAAAAGTTTTATTTCCTAGATTGTGTCTGTCTGCACCGTAAGACAGACAGCGATCGAAGCATAGGGTACAAACGCGATGTTCTAAAATAAACTATTTACCATTGAGGAAGTAATCAAAAGTTAAAACTATGTATGCTTTCCGTCGTGAAAATGAGCGTTTTTCGAGGACCGGAAAGTTTCCAGGAACTTCGTTGCCATCTGGAACTCTTCCTTCCGCCTTGACTTGGTCCACTCGCGTTCCACTGCCAATATCTCAATCACGCGTGGCAATGCTTTGCTGGCTGCATCCGTGTCAAGAAACGCAAGACGTGATCTTCTAGCAATGAAATCTGCTGCAGATTCACAGTACTCATTCCGTGCACAGTATGCCACCTCAGCTTCAAGGTATGGGTACCCATGGGCAAGCCGCTTTCCTAGATTTTCATTCTACACAAGCAAAATTTGGCTCGTTAAAAGCTTAAACCGACCTGAGTTAAAATGAGCTCGAGCCAAAGTTCAAGCTCATTTAAAAAACAAGCTTAAGGCTCGCGAGTCTATTATTTATAAAAAAAATATGATGTGAAACCTGAGCAATGGAAGCTACTCTTTCAGCCATGGTACCGTACGAGTGAGACAAATGCTTTGCTGCAGCGGTATCCATCTCTCCAGGAACGGCCGCCCCATTTTGTGATCTCTTCATACATACGTATTCCTGTGCGAGCACTGTGAAATATGCAGGGTCCCAACCATCTCCACCCACAAGACATAACTTGGATGTCAAACTGTTGTTTACTGGACTCAACTTTCCTGATTTAATAGCTGCGTCCACGGCATCTTCAGCCATACTGAAAATTTAGTTTTGAGTTAGTACATAGTTGACACACACCACTCAGTCAAAAGAAGCAGAGATGCAAACTTCTGACACGACAAGAACCTAACACGAAACTTTTGGATTTTGGTTCAGTCTAGACGGGTTTGGGTCAGGTTGTGTCGAACCCACTTCCACGTTTAGCTAAATGGGTCATCTTCAGGTCGACCCAGCAGGATGTGAGTCAAACTGTTTACTTATTTGGTGCAATTTTTTCAAAGATTAAACGAGAAATAAACATTAGGTTTTATAGTTTAAACGTAACTATTTGTTGTCAAGTGTAACTATTAAGTACTAATATTTTTAAAAAATATATAAAATAAAAATTTTGGGTTAAGTGGAGGGTGAGTTCATGTCAACCCGTGAAAATTTGTGGCCATGTTCAGGTTCACGTGTCTGACAAGATTTTGGGTTCGACAGGTCAACCCCTGAATACGACCCATTTAACGCCCCTAAAAAGTGGCTTAATGACACCATTGAACAATAACCCACCTTCTATATGTGGTCCACTTTCCACCAGTAATTGTGACCAAACCAGGGTAATCTTCACAAACAACATGGTCCCTTGAAATGCTCTCTGTGTTCTTTGCATTCGGGTCCATTGCCAGTGGCCGAATGCCGCTCCACGCAGAGAGAACATCCACCCGTCGTACCTCAATATTAAGATAATCACGGATCGCATCTAGAATGAACTCAATTTCATCCTCGTGCGGTTCTGGCAGCATAGTGATGCTGGTGCTGGAATCAGTTGTGCCAGCTACTGTCCTGCCTAACCATGGGAGCATGAAAATGACACGCCCGTCTTTGGTTTTAGGGACAATTAAGCCCATTCCTTCCGGAGAGTAATAGTCTGGAAGCACAATATGTACACCGCTGCTAGGACAGATCATCGGTTTTGCATCTTTATCAGCCAGTTTTCTTACTGAATCGCAAAATGGTCCACCGGCATTCACTACAACTTTTGCGTATGTATTGAACTCCTCGCCTATATACTTTAAACACAAGACTTACAAAAATATTTAACCAAAAAATATAGACGTCAAGACTCAAGATGAATGGGTCAGTAACAAGTATGGTACATTGACCTGCAAAACCGACCATATAAGAATACGCTTTGAGTCACTTCTGATCGGTTTTACTCATTTGACCTGTTCTTTTTGAACTTTTTTTCATCGAACTGTTTAAGATAACAATACCCAAACCGACCATTTAATAAATTATTATGATCTGAAATAATAAGTAATTTTTTACCTGATAGATTGTTACAGATTCGTGCACCAATAATCCGTCCCTGCCCCTCTTCTTTCAAAAACGACACAACTTCTGCATGGTTAAGTACAGCTGCACCAGCTAAAGCAGCAGTGCAGGCTAAGCCAACATTAACTCGTGAATCGTTCATTTGGCCATCATAATAGACCACTGTTCCTTTCAAGCTTCTATCGTTACCCTTTTGTGCAAGTGTAGGGAAGAGTTCAGACGATTCTTGCGCAGAATAATACCTGGAAAGATGCAGTAAACGCCGTCCTGCCACCAGATCATACATTTTCAGGCCCACCCAATAGTAAACTGTCTCGAACCAACCATAACATGGCGTCATGCAAGGCAAAGCATGACAGAGGTGCGGTGCATTATCAATAAGCTGTTTACGCTCCTCCAGGGCATGAAAAACCAACTTTAGTTGCCCGTAATCCAAATTGAACACCGCTTTCTCCAAGTACCGGACACCTGAAAGAGCAGAAGTAAACGAGTATGAAGACTTAAATTCCACATCAATAACAATATTTCTCATGAAACTTATTCGTTAGGTTGTTCGGTTATCTTCCTGTGGTTCTTGTTTATGGCTATGTGTCTTCTAGTATCTGGTGTGGAAATTGTTTTCAAAATAAGGTTGAATTTGTGTTTTAAAAGTGCGCCTCAAGCGCACTATGTGGAAAACGCCTCATGTGTCTCTGGGTCAAAATTGGTAAAAATTAGGGTGTGCGAGAGGCTGATATGTCAAAACAACTAAATGCGTCTTGTATGTGAATTGCAACTCGGATTTCGAGACCTAGACGCCTCAAAGTAATTTCGTGTTAACTAGATAAATTGACTACATTCTAGCACAGTTCTAAGAAATTTGTTCAGTAAATCAAGTTATGACCATGTGATAAAAAATTCAGAACAATAATAATCAAACAATCAACCTATCTTTCCACTTATATTCCTTGCAACCCTACCCCTAACAACATTTCTCCCCAACAATAATAACCAACCTCCAACAAACAAATCAAAATCCTCAACCCACAAACATAACCAAATTAATACTGGCGGTACCCAATGCCTTTCTCAAGCATAGGTTCTCAGTTGGAGTCTTATTCGTGACAAAATTCAATGCGCGAGGCACGGGTTTTACCACAATAGACCTTCAGGCGGTGGGTTTCGTTACAGCACAAACATGAGAACTCAACTAGTCCGATGGGTGAGAGAGCCCATTTGAACTATAAACCCCACATATGTTGCCCATACAACCGAAACCAATGTGGGACAAGTCTCATGCTCTGCAATGTTTCCTGTCCGTAACAATCAACCCTCCTTAAGGTCCAATGTCCTCGTGGTCACCGCTATCTTCTTCCCGGTCACCACTCTGAGCATCGCTAGTCACGGCTAGTTCTCTCCAGGCCACCACTCCGAGTTTGGCAATGATACCAATGTTACAGCCCAAACATGATAACTCAACCAATGTAGGACAAGGCTCATGCTTTGCAATAATTACGTCATTACAGCTTCCTCTCAAATCGGTGAGACGCAGGGATGACCTCAGTATCGGTAACGAACCGAAAGTACGGTACCAAAAATTTCCAAAACTTGGTCCAGGTACCGGTATTGAAAATAATTCTGGTACCGTACCGAAAATACCGGTACCGAAAATTGCCAAAACTTGGTGCTGAAAATGGATCGGTACCGGGTACCGGCATGCTCATCCCTAGTCAGGCCAGGTCACTAACATTGCCTACAATCATAGGCGTGTGTGGGTGGGCTTTTGCCTATGGGTTATGGCCGGGCGAGCCAATTTTGAGGATTTAAATGCTTCGTACAAGCCCACCTAATTAATTATATAAAGTAAATTTTTTAAACAACAATTACCCATAGCAATAAACATAGCAAAAATAAATATAAAGGATTGTTTTAAAAAAACAAAGAAAAAAAAACAAAACACAAGTTTACGTAATCAAGCCACAACACCGTACACAACACGTACCTCCATGAATAAGCTTCGTAGAGCGTGACGACGTACCAGAAGAAAAATCGTCACGTTCAACAAGACCAACACGTAACCCTCTACTAACAGCATCAAGAGCAACCCCACATCCAGTAGCACCGCCACCCACAACAAGAATATCAAGCGGGTCACCGACACTAGCAGCTGTTAATACCGACACATGTTGGGCACGTGTCGGTACAACCGCTGCATGGTCGGTGACCCTTTTACGTAATGATTCTAGTAGCTGTGTATTATTATTAGCAACACTATGGTCGGTTAAAGATAAAGGGGTGTCGTCACGTCGGGATATGTATGAACCGGCGATGATAGTTAATGCTCCGGCGGTGATGGGTAGGGAACGAGGGTGGAAAAATGTTGGCATGGTTATCTTGTGAATATTATTGGAGAAAGGTGACTGAGGAAATGTAAGTAGGAATTGGAGCCCAATATTTTATTATTATTATTAAGAGGTGGAGGCACGAGTTTGGATTGACATCACTAAATATTTTTTGTTTTTTTTTTTATTGTTTTTTGTTTTTTATGTGTTTATTAAATTAGAAAGTATAATGGGTTTGGGTGATGGGTTATAATGGGTTTGGGTAATTGGGTTAAGATGAGTTGATTTAAAAGAAAAAGTATTAATGTAGTTTAGGAGGAAATGAGTGTGGTTAAAATGGAGTCGTGTTGAAATGGGTCGTTATATAAATAGAATGTGTGAAAATATATTCAGTCCGATTTTTTTATGGTGGATTAAGGCGACAGGGGTGTGTATTGGTGGTGGTGTGGACGACTACAGGTTGGTGTAGTAGTGGACATGGAGATTTGTAAGGATCTTCAAAGCGGTTGTGGAGATGGAACTTAAGTGCCGCCACTATGTTTGGGGTTCACAAAAGTGAAAATGCGTCGTCTATGCAGTTGTTTAAATGGTAGTATGGCGTGAATAGAGAAATCGTAATTATAGTGTTTAACCAAAAGAAGCCGGGTCTGGAGGAAATTAAAGTCTTGGGTTTTCTATCACTCATGAACAGATTTAAAACTCAAGCGCTAACATGACAACAATGGTGTAAATTTGACCTATCTAAAATGAATGTTTAGCTAGTTTTGGTGTATGTATCTTGATGTGGTCTAACTCACGTTAGCCTAGCCTGTTCTATTAATAAAATTTTATTGGACGTTTAAAAAAGAACTGTGAAAACTACACTTCGTCTGTCTATCTTCCTTGGATTGGATCTACCAACCATAAAAAAAGATTGTAGTTTTTGGACCACCATCTGACGCTCAGAGCGATCAATTTAAGATTCATCATAATCCATATACATTTAAATTTCATAATGAACTCATATCGGCAAGGACTATTTGTATAATGATAATAAAGAAAACGAGATTCTCACAGTGAGGATTAAGCCTCTTTTTGTAGAGATGGCCCAATCGGTTTTTTCAATTTTGATTCCAAACCGGTTTCTAGCTGGAGCGTTTGAGGTGGAACCAGTTTTGGTGTTGCCGGTTTTAGCATCGGTTTTTCGCCAGGTTTTGATTTCAATTTAGTTCATGTACGCACATTTTTAAAATATATAAAGTACATAAAATTTAACTTTTATTAATTTCTAGATTTTATGAAACAAGAAAATTGAAAATCAATACAAATAAAATATAATATTACTTGTTTGTATGCCAAAATTTGTTTTTTTTTTTCTTAGAACACTTTCGGTTCAGTTTTAGTTCCAACCTATTTCTAGCAGTACCAATTTAGGTTCCCAAACCGGTTTTTCAGCCATCTCTTTCTGTATACAAACTAGTGGGAATGCCCGCGCGTTGCAGCGGGTGTCCCAGCTCATACTGATATAGATTCAATTATGATGTCTATTACGAATCACAACCTAGTACTACGGATTTCTAAAATTTTATTCCATTCAACGAGAAATAGCCGTAAACATGCAAAGAAAGTCTAGAATTTCCATATGAAAGAAAGTCTAGAATTTCCATACGAAGAGCAAATTTTATTAAACCAAAAGAATTATTCATTAAAAACACCAAATGTAGGTTAATCTACAACCTTAATAACAATAATGACATCATATGTTAAATGTATCGGTTTATATACGGGCGTAATTTTGTACACGTCCGTATACTCTAATTCAATCCCATTCCAAACACTATATGCTTTAGTGATACCAAATATAATACGATTCAAATTGACCCATTCTCATATTAATAGGTTCAAATGGTATTTGATGGTTGAAGATAGTAAAGTGTTAATATGATAGTCATATCAAGAGAAAGTGTACCACCTAGCCTCCCATATGTAATGAATGTGTTATTAGCACATTTATAGTTGATTTCATATATGTTAATTTTAAACAAGTTTAATGAGTTTAATATATTCGATTTGAATTGTAAACTTCTTTTTTTTTTTTTCAAAATTGAATATATGTTTGTTTATATAGTATTACCCCTAAGTTTAAATCCTTAACATGACGAAGGAAAAATGATTTTTAATCGGAATTAAATATGAATGTATGCATAAATTTGAGTGTTGGCTTTAAATTATATTAATCCAGTAAACATCATATTAACTTGAGCAATAAATGCATTAATAATCAATATATGTGAAGCCGTTTATTTATCAAGTGCAAGCTCAAGCCTAGCATATGAAGATCAGCAGGCTCGTCAAGCCTTATTGAGCATTCTTGTAAAAATTGATCACCCTATCTATTAATATGTAAACTACTATGAACACTATCTTGATGTGACGGATATTTTATTAGTATTTAATAATATTTAACCCACATTTACTAAATGAGCCGAGCCCCAACCTAAAAATAGTTTAGTAAACGAGTCTGAGCGTCACTTATCGATCTCACAAGCCTAATGGAGCCTATTCTTTATATTATATTTTTATTTAATGTATTAACTAATAAATAATACACGAGCTAAGCCCGAACCTATCTTGAGCTTGAGAAACTACCAATGAGCCGAGCTCCAATTCAAGAGCTCATAAATTAATCAAGCTCGAGCATGGTGGAGATCGAGTTCGGCTCGGCATGTTTGCACCCATACATAATGTATTGTAAGTGACATCTTAAACGTTTGTGTATAAAAAAAACTAATAATAAGACATAATTTTCAACCAATTGTACGCAAATTTGTCGAATGTATGTATAAGCATAAACGAAGAGATATGTAAGAAGATTACTTCTAAGTAATTGGCACCACGAATATAGTTGCAGTCAACTGCTTTTCCCAAAAGACAAGGGGTGCTTCCAACACTCTGCCTTACTATCCAGGAACCCTACCATATTCGTTAGTCACATGTAAGAAATTATTACATCACAGTACATGTGGCAAGATGGGTCGGTTGGACCTTTAGATGTACACAAGTATGATTAAATATTAAATGCTGTTGAAGCACAATACATTTAACATCATGGAATTCCTGCAAACATGTTGAAGTCTGGCAAGTTATATTCCAAACTTCATAGGTTACTTGATTCATAACTATTCATATAATAAAAATAAAGGACTGCTAATGTGTTCTCATGTAGTAGGTTAAAGTTTAAACTTAGAGGCTGCAAAGTAAGTGGTGGGGCGGTTTGGTTAACAGGTTGAAACGCGTTACTATTGTAGATATAATCATAAAGCATAAGACGAATTGACCCATGTATAAACAAATGAGTCAAAATTACCATCTTTAATTAAAACAAAGTTGCAAAACTAATCTATATGGGTTGGAATAGAGTGACCAGGTTTAACATGATTATGCAATTGCAGAATCCCGAGCGTGCTACGTCGTTTTAACATAAGCACACTTGTGTACAACAAAAGGTTGTTTAATTGACAAAACACATGACTGCCTATTTACCATTTTTCATGAAGAAAAACAAATAATAAAGAATTAAAAGATTAGGTCAAAGTTATGTAGCATTACTGTAGAACTTATTTATGAATAAGACTTTAAACTAAACATCTTCAATAGTAAGGCACTCATATAGTCTCTGACCCATGATCACTGGAATCTATGACTCACATACTGATTTAAAAAACTAAAAAAAAGACTTTGGATTTTAAAAACTGCGCTCGCAACCTGAGACGCATGTGGTGATCGGTAGTAAAACGCTTCAGGGCCTTGAGGTACTGCTTCATGTACATGTGGATCAAAATTAGGTTCCGGATGAGGCAAGAATTATGAATGGTTTACTTGATGAAAAGGTTTGTAAAAGAGATGAAAGAGATGCAGCTTAAAGCTTATTTTGTTGAAAATAGAACACCTCACGTACTTTTGCCTCGCACCGCGCGATTTTTAAAATAAGATCCACATATTGTTTAATAGAGCTATCCTTATTATTTAAATGTTTATAATAATAAAAAACAATAGCATAAGCACTTATTAGCTTGATGGTTTTCCTAAAGGGGGAAAATGATCATCTTGAATTGTTACCTAATCAGCATACTTCATTTTAAAAATCTCACCATGCCTGAAATTACAAATTGAACAAGGCATGATCTACAGTATAAATCGATTTTTAAAATTTAATATGTCTGCTATACTTGAAAGAAGTAATACAAAAAGTGAAACACATAAAATTTTCCAAGAAGATTAAGTTATGTATACTAACTGAACGCTTGTAGGCCGAGGCTTTCCAATGGGCTTCTGCGCGTAGCCATGCTGCATCTGTCACATGAAGCTTTTTAGTAATCAACTCAAAAGAAAGAGACTATAATAGGTAATAACGAGTGTAAAAAAAAACCAACCCACTATTCTTCAATTAATATTGCTTCACGAGCAATGTAGCTACCAAAGATACACTGCATGTCATATGTGAAAAATGATGGGATTATTGTTATTGTATTGATGAAGGGTGAAGAGAAATAGACCAACTTTCAATTAAAGAGGGATCACAAGGGATATGAAACTGGCATTCCATTGAATAGAGATTTGAATGTCGAGTTAATTATCATCAATGAAAATCATTCATTGGTAAGACATGAAGAAAGCAAACCACCATTGTGGGGGTAAGATGGGAAATGAAGGGTAGTATTGGAAATTTGTTTTGATATTGTAAAGAAGGGGGTGAATGAAATGTCTATATTACCCTCTTAAGTGTCTTAATTGTCACAACTATGCCTATAATACCCTTAAATTTCTTGCTTAAATGTGTAGTACATGTTGCTTGTTAAGTTGTACGGGAATGCAAATTACCATGTTGTACATCACTCCTCCTTTGTAATGTATTATAGATATGGGCTAAGATGTTTATTGTTAACTATATGTTTGGCCCAAACTTGTTGGTCTAGTTTAGTAAGGACTAAGGAGTATCCTTTATACCAGCTTAATTTGTACTTAGTTCAAATCTAACTAATCAAGAACGATAAAATAACAAAAAAAATGGTGCTTTAAATAGCGATTTTAAACCACAACAAACGTCTTTATAACGTATTCTAGGGGTGAGCAAATATCGGTTTGGTTCGGTTTTTACATATAACTGAAACTGATCGGTTACGTCAGTTCGATTAATATATTGGTTATCGGTTCGATTTTAGTTATGTTCAGTTAATTACCAAACATAAAATTGAGCAAAATTATAAACTTAAAATCGTTAGTAAAGTGTTTTGAACTTTTTTCATGAATACAAATATATGAAAACGCAAGATGAATACATTAAATACTCATGTGTGACCATGGGCCCGAACTTTTTTTTAAAAATATACATATGTATATTAAATTCTATATTTAGGATATACATTTGTGTTTTATACATAAAAGTCTTGTTAGTGGGGTTGAAAAAACCAATCAAATTTAATGTAGAGGTCTCAAGTTCAAGCCTTGGGTATGTTTGGCAAAATTAGCTGGAGGCTGGTAGTTGGAAGCTTTTTAAATATATTTTGGTGTTTGGCAGAGTAGCTGAAACTTTTAATAAAATGTATAAAATGACCAAAATAGGTATAATTAAAAACTTGTAAGGAAGGTTTTTATTTTAATTTTAAAATACAATAGGTATTTGTGTCATTTACTAATTAAAAGCTTGTAGCTAGTAGAGTTTTTTCTTAAAAGCTAGTACTAGTAGCTTTTCACTATAGAGATTTTTCTCTAACCTAAAAGCTCCATGCCAAACATACCCCTTGGCCCAGTTTTTTTTAAACGTCGCCAGAAGCCTCAGCATCATCACTAGAGTTGTTCGTACGTCTAGGAGCCATTCTAAAAGGAAGTTATACGTGTGAGCAGAGAACATCATTTATATTATGCGAAAAATGACAAAGAGGAATCCTAACCCAACGTCTACCCATTACCTCACAGGTTTATTTGTTTATGTTTAAGTTTTCTACAGGAAAGAGCCTGGTGCTCTGATACCATAATTGTCACATCCCAACCCGAAATAGGCTGACATGTCACACTTACAGATATCAAATACCAAACAAAGTCCATAAAAAGAGCAAAAGAATCCAAAAGATAACCGAGAGTCTTAAATCAAACCGAACAAAATCCTAAGTCTTAATTTATTGAAAACTGAAATAAACGAAAATGAGAGTTTAATTATTCTTGAACTTCATTTCTCTCTCACTCATACCCGATTCCCCGGATTACCTGCGAACACATAAAACAAACACAACAAAGAAAAAAAATACGGCTGAGCCAAAGGTTGCTCAATAACGGAGAAATCAACAGTACAAGTAAAGCCGGACATACAATATTACGAAAATGTACCAAAGCTGAACCGAATTAAAAGTTGAAACTGAAAACAGATAATGACACGAATCGAATCTCAAAACATATATCAGTTACATACAGAACAAATCAACTCAAAACATATCATATACTAAAATACGTGACTATACATGCCAATAAATAAGTCACGTAATACAGAAGCACCCACGAGCCTAAACAGAGGGGTACACAGATAGCTAGTCCATGCACCTATGAGATGGTGCGTGTGGTGTACACACATTCATCTCCAGAAACAGAAACATATATCAGAAGTCAGAATCAGATCTAGGATATATCCATGCGCCTCTAAGGGACCATGTTAAAGACGCCGTGATTTTGATTACGCACTGTCACGGAAAGTGTTCATGTCGCTGACTCCCCGACGACAAGTCAAAACAAACTGCTCGGGTGACAGAGTACAAAAGCTAAGGCCATGTAAATAATTACAGGCAAACTAAAAATGACACTAACTGGAACATGCGGCCATGAGTACAAGTAAGAGGCATGGCATGCTATGACACACAAACAAACAAACTGACAAATACACACCGATCCAAGTAACGAACCAATGATACGACTAACGAACCCGTACACATGGAAGCAAACGAAAGTTATACTATGAATAAAAGAAAACAGATTCCGTACTACAAAGTAACGGACCGAATTTTTATATATATATATATATATACTATGAAGAGAAGGAAACGGAATCCGTATCTTAATTTAGCTAAGCAAAGCAGAACCAACAAAACGTCCTCAACAATTAGGTAAACCTACATTTTAATATAGTCGAACACATTTAAAAAGTTTAACACATTATCCAATGTATGACCTTATTGGTTTCCGGCGACGAGGACTGTTAGAACCCACATAACACTTAGCGATAAAATACTTGCTCCAAATAATTTACATCTATCAATTGAAGCCAAAACAGTTTACTTCTGAAAAAATGTTAATTAAATATTTTATAAAAAAAACTGATAGAAAACTATATAAAATTATGTAACGTCAACCATTTAAGATTAACCATTGTAAATGTGGCGATAAGTGCATGATGGTTTCAAAAATATAATATCCTTCCTACATCTCATCTTTATGAAAAATAGATTAAATTATCAAACCCATAAAAATATTTGAAATCATATATTTTGTTTCATATTACTCAAAAAAATCTATGGCCATTCAACCGAACATTCGTCTTAGAAACATTTGCTCTCAATTTCTTACAGCAACACAAATACAAGAAATTAATTAGCAACCAATCAGTATAGTCACTTAGATATTATATACATAGCAATATTAGTGTTTCTCTTTCTTTACTTATTTATTTATTAATTTTTTTAATTGGTT
Organism: Ambrosia trifida; assembly: GCA_028751855.1. Lineage (NCBI taxonomy): Eukaryota > Viridiplantae > Streptophyta > Magnoliopsida > Asterales > Asteraceae > Ambrosia > Ambrosia trifida. The sequence goes on along the minus strand of CM054124.1, from coordinate 142,979,451 downwards.
CGCCAAGTAGGAATCTAACAACAAAAATAAATAAATAAAATAAAATAAAAACCAATAGAGCAACCCAACCGATTTACAAAACGCAGAAACACGGTGGTCGGAAATCAATCGGTGCATGTCTAACTTTAATCAATTGTAATCAGAGGGCTTAAATCTTTACCACACGAACAAGAATGAAAAGAATGGATCAAGCGGCGAAGCCGGTTCAGAAATTCGATCTTCACGTCACGACTAGTCAAGAACGATCACGATGGCTGGTCCGCGGCGGTGACGAAACAGATGGTACCGATAAGAAACTATTTTGAGTTTAAGGTCTGAATGGTTTATATAGGATGATGCGGTTGGTTCGTTTCGAAAAAAGTTGAGATTCAAAATTTGAGTTTGAATTTTGGCTTGATCAGAAGTTGGAAACAGATAAGTTTAATGGCAACTTTGAAAGTCAACCATTTGTATTACCATATAATCCTTTCCTTTTCTCTGTACATATCATTAATATCATATGTATATTATTATTATTATTATTATTATTATTATTATTATTATTATTATTATTATTATTATTTACATTCTAGAACTTCGATAATATTTTGAACCAAATTGCTTTGGTTTTACAAATTGAAAAAAAACAATTAATAATCTTATTTTTAATATAATTCATGTTTAAAATTTCCAAATATTACAATTCTACCCCGCTAATAAAAAAATTTGTCCTCAAAATTGCTAAGTATGGGTAACAAGAAAATTTCTATGTAACAATTTTCAGATATCGCAAAGGTAATAACGACACTACATACTAAACGAATTATTAGGCTATCGGAATGACATGTAAACAGGAACTGAAAAGAATCAAAATTTCACACGAGATCAGACGAAGTCTACATATCGAATATCAGAGTACTTATGACGTAAACGGATTTAGAATGGCATGTCCTCTAGATTATATAAGACATATAATGGTCATGAATCGAATTGCACAATCTAAAGCAGTAGGCATAGTCAAAGAGCATACATATCACATTCAAGAATGCGCAATTAACCGAAAGCCGTACCTGGGGCATTGGCGCCATTATTAGCATCAAGTGCAAAAACTCGTCCTCCAACATGTCTCGCGTTTTCCCCAGTATTAGCTTGCTGATTACGCAGAGGGCACTCTCTAACCTTGTGCTCTGAACTCCCACAACTGAAACAAAGGCCTTCAGCTAGACGACATATCCCTTTGTGAGCCTTCCCACAAGTGGCACAAGTAGGAATAACTTCATGGTTCTGTTGTGTCTGATTCTGTGTAGGCCGATGATTTTGGTTATTGTGATTCCTGTTAAAACGATGCCTACGGTCTCGAGTTTGATCACTACCATCATGTGTAGACGAATCATCTTGGCTGTTTTCCCTTGGCCGTTTGCGACTATCATCAAAAGCCTTTTGCCGATGTTTTGTATCATTATTCAAATTCTTGACCGCATCCACAATCTCATTAATGTCTGCAAAACGAAGGTTCAGGATAAATTTTCTATCCCGATCACACACAGCCCACTTAAAACGATTGGTTTGCTGCTCATGAGTACCTGCAGTGGGGCCTAGGAAACTCACCAGACGACAGAAACGAGCTTTAAATTCCATGATTGGTTCGTCATCATCCTGCATGATCGTAGAATACTCCCTCAAATATTCGTTGCGGTTAGCATCAGTAAAGTATTGTTGATAGAACTGTAACATTCCCCAATTTTTTAATAAGTTAATTATAACTTTAGAGACCTAAAGTGACACTAACGCAAAATTGTAGAACTCGAGTTTTAACATAACGTTTGAGGTGGTATTGTAATACTCCAAATTTTCGTAACCTTAACTTTAATACTACTAAATATATTATTTAGTTCCAAAATACTAATCATTAAGGAATGATATTATACTACGTATAAGTTTCCATTTTTATTTTGTTAACCACTTTGATAATTAGTAAAAATAATAAATGATATATAACTTGAATTTATTGAAACTGTAATAATAATTGGGTTGTAACCTACTAAGCCATTTCTTTTAGATATAATAACCAATATTAAACTCCAACTTTTAATGTAGCTAGACAATTGAGTAACCGTCGGAAATTTCGAAACCGTGGCATATTTCGTAACCTGCAATTTCATTTGATGACCATTTAAGGTGGGACAAATGATTAGCCACGTAACCGAATGGAACTCTGTTCATACGAAGCTTAAAAACAACCCATACCTCACCGAACGACATCTTCCTCTCGTCTCTCTTTGTATCTCTGACCATTTTCCGACCACCACATTCCGGCCGAACCATCATCTACAACTTCTCGGCTCTCCCTTTTGGGAGCAAATCATGATGTATGAGGCAGCAGCGTTTTGGGTTGTTTGACTACGTGGAGGGTGCTCCGGAGCTGCAAACGGTGGTAAAATAACACCGGATTGTATGGGTAACGACTGGTACAACATAGCAACAAATGGGACAGCAACGGTGTACAATCGGGTGTAGTTTTAGGATCGATTTGAGATATTCGGGGGTTACAAAAGGCGTCTAAACAACCATCGGGTTGAGGTAATCTTCCCACCATCCTTTTAGTCACGTAATTTCAAATCAAAACGCTACGACTCGACTCGTTATATGTACTTAACCAATTTCACATCCTACAAATTTAACGTATCAATATCGGAACATATAATAACTTGGTAAATACCTAAATAATTTCATAACTTTACCACTATATATATCTAGTACTGTATAACAGATATATGTATTAAAAGTACTTTGAACATCTACTTTGTTGATCTATACACACATAGACATCCTTAGTTAATGTATATAATCAGCTACAATTGTATTATAAATATTGATTCATATTAAAATTAGTCAAACATTTTTTTTAAGTAGAGTTTAGCTAGTCGATCATCATTCACATAAATTATTTATGGTGTTCGATAAACTTGTAACTATTGAGTTATGTAGAGTTCCATTTCATACTTTGTAAATTGAAGTTTCTAATTCTATAATTAAACTAGTACGACATTCTTGTCAAACTTAGTATTTATTCCATTTTACCCAGCTTAGTTATATATATACACTTTTTAAAGAAAACCTTTTATCAAACTAAGTATTATTTTGTGATGCTAAATTAAGTTACGGGTTACATTTTGAATATCAAGAAATTTAGATAGTTATTAAACACCATATGTTGTAATCATGATCTTAAATTAGATAGTATACAATACCCAACTACGAACTCAAAACCATAACCGCAAGAAGCACATGAATAATTCATGGTAACATCGACTAAACTTATATTTAATTTAGTCCATGAATCCTATGGTGAAATTAACCCCGAAAATATTTATATTTAGGTTGCGACGCTATAATTTCTTGTCAAGTTGATTGACATGTTTAAGGTTCAAGCTTAATTCATTGATACCTATTAATTACTTGCAAGTTCATTACTACAATCAATGTGAGTATATCTTTCCCCTTTTTCATGTTTTACTATTTTGGGGCTACTCATGTACACTATTATCAAATGTTATTCTTATACTTGATGCAATTCTCATGTGTGTTTGCCTTATGTGATTTGGTGTGTATTTATGCTTGTTAAAATCATTAATCGCTGGCCGGCCTAGCATTTCAATGAATAGTATTATGATATACCCCCTTGAGACTCTGTTGAGAGAATCTTGGTCATTGTCTTGTTAATTCATTATTCAGTTGGTTATTCATGTGTTAGTCTCATTCATAATTGCAAATGGTACCGCACATGAATTGCTAAACACTTTTCTTACTATATGTATTCAAATCAGGGTATGCTCACCAATACATTTTGTATTGACATATACTATTTTCGTACATGTTTCAGGTTATTTTGCGACGCTTCTTTTTAGCTTTTGGATTTATATTTAAGCTTTGACTTTATTGTATTTTAGTTAGACTGGACGCTTTAGAACTATTGCATACTTTAATTTACTTTCGATGTAAAATTATTCAAACCAATGTATTCAAATTTACACTTTAGTACCATGAGCTATTGAACAATCGTCACTACGTGACACCTCGATGTTTCCGCCATCGGTTGGGGTGTTACAGATTGGTATCAGAGCCATGGTTATAGGGAATTAGGTTATTAGAATGCCTTTTAGCCTAGTCAATAACTAAGCTTACATTCACGAGTCTTCTCGTGTATATTCCTCTTTATTCTTATATTTTCTTCCAAGGTATTTTTGCTATGATACTTTCTCGTTATTCTTTCGGTATTTTGCTTGGTAAAGAATGCGCTCGTACTTTACAAACGAAACGATATCACCAAGTTAGGAGTGACATCCATACCTTGTGATTAGTTTCATTCCTCTATATGTTATACATCTTTGGAATATATCTTTGGGATAGGAGTGACATTCACACCTCAAAGAGTATTTCCTCCAAAAAGAAACTTGACCACTGAGCCGGGAGTGATATCCTTAACTTAGTGACCGGTTTCATTCCACCGCAGTTTTCAATTTTGAAATACATCTTCAAGTTAGGAGTGAAATCCACATCACAAGGATTTATTTCTGCATCTCGTTTTTTAATTGCTAAAGTGTTGGAATTTATTAGTGACGGGGCACGTGCAATCTGGAAGGGTGAGCGCCTGTATCCTGAGTTTTCTGTCTAGGCCTGGCATTTCGCATAAATCTCAATCAGATGAGGGACCCGTATGCCGACCTGGGAACTCTTGGGATGAGCATTCACTTATAGGCTAAAGTACACCCCCACAAGTCACTAATAACATTTCAATTACTTTAGTTAGTCAAAGTTTCCTATGGAAACAATCTCAATGTTTTATGATATTGATATTTATGTTTTGTTTATCATTTAAAGACTTAAATGATAAATTATGAATTTTCTTAAATATTGGTAATCTATCCAAATTATATACGTTGATTTTTATCATTCACGTCATTTTAAATCTTGGCCTTTTAAAACACATTAGATTTACACATACTTTATGAAATAGTTTCATTTTGCATTTCACAAACTTGTATTGCATAATTTAAAGGTCAAATGTAAACCTTTTGTTTTCATGAAGTATGTGTAAATCTGTGACACCCGGCATATTCAGGGTAATATTTTTCATACTTTACATACGTTTCATACTCTACATACATACGTTTCATACTTTGCATACATACGAGTCTACCTCAACGAAAACATTGAAAACAACTACTTAATATCATACTTGACCGGGTCGGTTGAGTCGTGTCGATGATTCGGGAATCATCGGGAGTCGTTACAATGGTCCGAGGGATCATTGGGTGTCGGTCCATAACCATGTGTACAAGGATCGGTGATTCGTGGAATCGCCGGGTTTAACGCACACACGCAAGTCTTGAGTCCCAGGAATTGGTGAACAGACGCAAACGTGGTAGTTATCGTGCATTATATGTTTGTAATCATTATGTGACTTGCCGGTATGTGAATACGTATTTATATGTGTTAAAATAGTGATTTCGCGTAATTGCATGACATTATAGGTGATTACGCGTAATGTCACACCACGCCCATGGCGGAAACACGTGGCGCGACGGTTCAAGAGGATTAAGCCAAGATTAATGCAAACCACAATATTAATTAAACAAACGGGCATTTATTCAACGCCGAAAATCATGTCAAATTATTCGTACATAATCTTAAAATTGTTTTTGAAATAAATAGGGAGGCTCCTCCCTATACCCCTAGATCCTTGGGATAGAGAGACGAGTCCCCTTTATGATATCCAACGCCCGACTTGGAGATTCCCCCGACCCTGCTCGCCACGTTAACCTTCATCAGTCAATTACCTGAAAGATATGTTTAAAAATCGTCAATATATAAATATTGGTGAGTTCACAGGTTTTGATTTAATAAAACTTTATTAAGTGGGAATATCCTTGTTATGACATTTATAGTAGTTGCAAAGTCCTACAATTTACTTGAGCCTATAACCAAACCAAGACAATTAGTAATGCCCCCGCCCCAAGTCGTTACTCGGTATTCCCACGACTTGATTTCAGAATACGTGCACCCCAGGCATACGCCGATGCATAATCGACGCTATCGATTAGGGGTGGGCCTTGTCAGGCACCAATAGTACTATCCAAATATTCCTTCGGTTTCACTTTCCTGAATTAATGATTATAGTGGGGAGGTCTCAACCCCGAGTGGCGGTCACAACTCAAGTGTCCAACCCGTCAAACAAATCCCAACATATCTTTCCCCCGTAAAAACGTTAAATAGTTTAAAAATGGGGCCGTGAGACTCACCTGTAACTGTGCTCGGCTCAAAGAAGAAAATAGTAAAGTTTGTGATCCCGCACCTACAAATGTTTCTAGGCGTATAAGTCACTACACCTATAGTGTATGTGCCTTGGCAAGTTGTACACCCAACTTCCCGACCACGTCTTTATCCCAATTCTCGTTTAATAGTTTCGTATCCTATGTTCAATGGCGATGGATTACCCTTTCCTTATAAGTCGTATATTATTCTTATTAATATTATTTGTGACTTGTACACTATTATCCTCGACACAATTCTACCCAACGTATAATTATTTTCCCATTTAAATAATTATACTTAGGGTCGTTTCGCTCGATATAATGTGATTTCTTATTATCCGACCCGACTCACTTTGCCACATATTTTTTTTCCCATTCAAATAAATATGCTAAGTTCTTGTCGTTTGGTGACCTATTCTTAACGCCCGACTAGACTCACCACACCGTACATTTATTTTCCCATTTAAATAAAGGTACTAGGATCTTGTCGGTATTCACACGTTCGTAGATATATTTAACCTACTCGCTCGGTTTTCCTTCTCGCATATCTATTTTCCCATTCAAATAGATATACTAGAATTTCGTCGAAAACGAGCATATGTACATATACCATCGCGTGGATACTACTTGTTAAGTTCATGTGTCGTTTAGCGTTTTTAATTCGTTACGTTGTGTTTTCCTTTCCCCACGAATATTCTTTCTACACTTAGAAAAGTGTTTCGCACGTTTCACCCTTGTTATATATATTTTATTTCCTTAAAATATATATGTATATCTTTATCTTGTCGTAATGGCATTTTTCTCATATGTCCGTTTACGTTAGTTAGCGTTTTTCATATTTGTTTCCATTGCGCGTTCTTATGGAAGTATTATTCCTTCTTCCGATTCCGAACGTTTATTTCTTGGAAAATATACTTTGTACGTTTAGCCCAACTTGTCCAACTTGTAACCCAAAAATGTTTCCGATACTTTTATATTCCCATTTATATAAATGTATCCATTTTTGTACAAGTTTTCCCAAATCTTTACTAATATTTTATAAAAAAAATCCTCGTTTTACCCTTTTATTTTTATAAAACTTCCATCTTTATAAAAATGCTTCTTTTAGTTTACACACAAGTAAGTTTCTCATGTTTGTCAAAAACTACACTTGGAAAGCTATTATTTATGCTTTTGACACCGAACTCTTTGTTAATGCATTTTTGGACTAAAGTTTCTAAAATACATATTTTAGTCCCTCGACTTTCCAAGTTATAATGTTAGTCCTTTAACCCATATTTGTTGCATTTTTCACCTCATCTTTCACGGTTGGCATTTTCTTCCATTTTAGTGGACTTTGAAGAACCATTTTCTTAATGCTTGATTGTTTTTACTTCATTCCACTTTTAATAATCTTATAATCCATCCTAGATGTTATTAACATGTTTGTTTCATATCTTTATCCAAAATATCAACTTTTCACTTATTCAAGTGAGTGGACTTTGGATATGGAACTTTTTCACCTATGATTATCTAACCCATTTTAATATATTTTTGTCATTAACTTATCATCTTATGATGATTAAAATCATCTTCCATCACATTCAAGTCCTTCTCATCAATCATGCTCAAATCATCCATTAACTCAAGTGTATGTTCTTTTTATCATATTTTCTTCAAATATTACATTTATTAACATAAATCCAAGATTTATTTATGTTATTATTATTCTTACATTTTTAATCTAACAAAACACATTAACTTTATGAAATCCATTTTATTACCCATCAATGTACAACTTGCTTTCAAAAGCACAAAATATGAACATTAAGAATCAAACAAGGTAAAACTTACTACTAGCTCAAGGCTAGGGAAGACAACAACCTTGGATTTGGATGGGGTTTTAGTGTGTTTTTCCAAAGGGGTTAAGCTCCAAGCTCTTGAACACACAAAAGGGGTTTTGATGGATGATGATTTAGAGATGATTTGTTAGTGTAAAAATTGAAAGAGAGATGTTAATGTAGGGGTGTAAACCCACGGCCAAGAGAAAAAGAAGAAGAAGTTTTGTGTTTTGATTCAAGTGTGCTTCACAAGAGTGTTTATAATATCTCTTCAATATCTTCAAGGATTATGCAATCTTGCTTGGATTGGATGGAGATCTTTATATAAGATTATGGAAGATTTGGGATGATCTTGGTAATATTTGGGGGTGTTTGGGCCGAGTTTATGAGAGAGAGGGAGAGTGATTAGTTATTTTTTTTTTACCCAATGCAATTACATGCATTAATATTATTGTGTATCTTTCTAATCATTGGGTTTTTAAGGAGGTGAAAGGTTCAAGAAGATTATTAAGAGTTTTACCCTTTGGGTGGGCCCCCTAGGCCGGCCCCTTGGTCTCTTGGGTGGGGTCCACCTTGATAAATATTATCCAATATTATGTTTAAGTCACTCTGTTCGGGTACCGTCCGGGTATTCTTGGGTTTTTAACCGTGTGTCACCCGAATATTAAAATACCATTAATGTTCCTTAAATTTAGCCCAGTCAAATTACTGATAATTTATTTCGGCTTTTTTCGGGTGAAATTACGTGTTACGCGCGTATCGGGTGCGGTACGCGCACTTTATTCGTTGCCGGGAGATTTGTACAATAAGTTTTCACGTATGGCTTTGGGTTTCCAAAACTCATTATATTTTGTGAAAATATTATTTATAATATATTCCGGGTGTCCGGGGTTCGTTTCGCTTATTTAATTTTTACCGGGTAATCGCCAATGTCCATACCGGATAGATTTGCTTGCGTACGATCCTATCATGCTTTGTTATTAAACTTATGCATTCCTATGCATTATTTGGGAATTGCTATCTTTCTAAGGCCTCAGTTAACAATCAACACATAATTACGTTTAATTACGTTAATCGCGTTTAATTAATTAGTACGGGATTACTTTAATTTTGCCGGTTGTTACATTCTCCCCCCGTTAAGAGAATTCCGTCCCGGAATTCACTTCGAGCTCTCCGGTATAGGGGTCTTCTCGAATAGGGCGGGATATTTTTGCTTCATCCGGTCCAGCCTTTCCCACATGAACTCCGGTCCACGCTTGGCATTCCAACGCACTTTGACCAATCTGATCTTACTGCGTCTTAACTTTTGGACCTTCCAATCGGTTACTTCGATTGGTTCTTCGACGAAGTGTAACTTGTCGTCAATGTGGATTTTGTCTGCGGGGATGATGAGAGTTTCGTCGGATAAGCACTTCTTTAAGTTCGACACGTGAAACGTGTCATGTACACCGTTAAGCTCTTGTGGTAACTTGAGCTTGTATGCTACGGGGCCTATTCTGGACAGGATTTCAAATGGTCCAACATATCGTGGGTTTAGTTTTCCGCGCTTCCCAAAGCGCGCGACGCCTTTCCAAGGCGACACCTTTAGTAGGACTCTGTCTCCGACTTGAAATTCCAAAGGCTTTCGCCTCATATCAGCGTAGCTTTTCTGCCGGTCACGTGCCGCTTTGAGACGTTCTCTTGTCATAAAGACCTTATCCGTTGTCTCTTGAACAATTTCGGGCCCGGTAAGTTGCTTTTCTCCAACTTCGGCCCAACATAGAGGCGATCTACACTTGCGTCCATATAGAGCTTCAAAAGGTGCAACTTGAATGCTCGTGTGGTAACTGTTGTTATACGAAAACTCCACCAGTGGCAAGTGTGTATCCCAATTACCGCTGAAATCGATTGCGCATGCCCGTAACATATCTTCCAAGGTCTGGATGGTTCGTTCACTCTGACCATCGGTTTGTGGATGATATGCGGTACTCATGTCAAGGCGAGTACCGAGGGCTTCATTCAAACTTTCCCAAAATCTTGAGGTGAAACGGCTATCTCGATCGGAGATGATGGAAATAGGTACACCATGCTTAGACACTACTTCCTTTATGTACAAACGGGTCACTTTCTCCAACTTATCCGTTTCGCGAATCGGGAGGAAGTGTGCAGATTTTGTCAATCAATCAACGATTACCCAGATCATGTCATGGCCGCTTGTTGTCTTAGGTAACTTGGTAATGAAATCCATAGTAATTCGTTCCCATTTCCATTCTGGTATTTCCGGTTGCTGAAGCAAGCCGGATGGTCTCTGATGCTCGTCTTTGACCTTCGCGCAAGTCAAGCATCGCACAACATATGCCGCTATATCTCTTTTGAAATTTGGCCACCAGTAAAATTCCTTCAAACCATGGAACATCTTGTCTGCTCCAGGGTGAACCGAATATCGCGAACTGTGAGCTTCGGCCAATACCAGTTCACGCAATCCACCATACACTGGTACCCAAATCCTATTCATGAAGTACAAGGCTTGATCCGCCTTTGGCTCCAGTGAATCAACCATCTTCCGCAATCTTTCACCTTTGACGTTCTCAGGTTTCAGAGCGTTAATTTGAGCTTCACGAATCCGGTCAGTCAAGTTCGTGTGGATCGTTAAACCCAAAGCTCGGACACGCAATGGCTTAACCCGTTCCTTGCGACTCAAGGCGTCGGCTACAACGTTTGCCTTCCCGGGATGGTACTTTATCTCACAATCGTAATCGTTCAATAATTCGACCCATCGCCGTTGTCGCATGTTCAATTCCTTTTGGTCAAAGATGTGCTGCAAACTTTTATGATCGGTGAAGATTGTACACTTGGTTCCATATAAATAATGTCTCCATATCTTGAGCGCGAATACCACGGCTCCCAATTCCAAGTCATGTGTGGTGTAATTCTTCTCGTGGAGCTTTAGTTGTCTGGAAGCATATGCTATGACCTTCTCTCGTTGCATCAATACACAACCCAATCCCTGGTGAGAGGCGTCACAATAAACCACAAAGTCTTCCGTACCATCGGGGAGTGATAGTATCGGGGCGCCACATAACTTATCCTTTAGCAACTGAAACGCCGCTTCTTGCTTTTCCGTCCATTCGAACTTCTTATCCTTTTGGGTTAGCATGGTTAAAGACTGTGCTATCTTAGAAAAGTTCTCGATGAACCTTCTTTAGTAACCCGCAAGGCCAAGAAATTGTCGTACTTCAGTAGGAATTCTAGGGGCGTCCCAATTTTTGATTGCTTCGATCTTGGCGGGATCGACATGTATACCCTTTTCATTCACTACGTGGCCAAAGAAGTGAACCTCTCGAATCCAAAAGTCACAATTCGAGAACTTAGCATAGAGCTTCTCTTTGCGTAGTACCTCAAGGATTAACCGAAGATGATCCTCATGTTCTTCCTTAGTGCGTGAATAGATCAAGATATCATCAATGAAGACAATGACAAATTTGTCCAAGTATGGCTTACACACGCGATTCATCAAATCCATGAAAACGGCTGGTGTGTTGGTTAAACCGAATGGCATAACCAGAAACTCATAGTGCCCATAACGAGTCCTGAATGCTGTTTTCGGCACGTCCTCTTCTTGGATACGCAACTGGTGATAGCCGGACCTTAGATCAATCTTGGAGTAGAAACTGGATCCTTGAAGTTGATCAAACAAATCGTCGATCCTGGGAAGAGGATAGCGATTCTTAATGGTTAACTTGTTCAGTTCTCGATAGTCAATGCACATTCGAAAAGTGTCATCTTTCTTCTTTATAAATAAGACGGGGGCTCCCCAGGGTGAGAAGCTTGGTCTTATGAAACCTTTGTCCAACAACTCTTGCAGTTGACCAGCTAGTTCCTGCATCTCAGATGGAGCTAAGCGATATGGCGATCGCGCTACGGGTGCAGCTCCTGGAACAAGGTCGATGCGGAACTCGACTTGTCGGGGTGGTGGCAATCCCGGCAAATCTTCTGGGAACACATCTGGAAAGTCTCTGGCTATTGGAATGTCTTCTAACTTTCGCTCGTCGGCCTTCTTATCTACCACGTGTGCCAAGAATGCGACGAGACCTTTTCTTAGACACTTTCGGGCCTTCATGCTGGTGATAATTCTTAACGGCGTCCCACGCCTTTCCCCTTGGATCGATAGGGTTTCACCGCTTGCGAGGGGAACTTGAATCACTTTGTCGTTGCAAACAACGATGGCGCGGTGTGCGGATAGCCAATCCATGCCAACAACTATGTCAAAGCTACCCAGCACGACTGGCAATAGATCAATGCCAAACTCGTGACCACAGAGATTCAACTTACAATCCTTCGCTACTTCTCGAGTTTCTATAGTCTTACCGTTAGCCAGTTCTATAGAGTATGGTGTGTCTAGCTTACTAGTTTTTAGTCCAAGTAATCTTTTAAATTCGACAGACACGAAGCTAAAATCAGCGCCAGTATCAAACAATACTGAAGCATAATGACCATTTAGAGGGAACGTACCAGTGACCACATTAGGGTCTTGTCGTGCATCACCGGCACCAATCACGAATGCCCGCCCACGGGCTTGGTTGTTGAGTTTGGGACAATCCCTCTTCCAATGATCGAGCGATCCACATGCGAAGTAGGGCCTCGTTCCTCCGTTCTTTGGCGCTCCTGACCTGCAGTCTTCTGTCTTGTGCCCAGAACGGCGGCACTTACCGCAGATCACTTCGTTCTTGCCCTGGTAACCTTGCTTTCCATTGTTTCCACGCCCAGTGGCTACATACCCTTTCCCTTTCTTTCCTGAACCACCCGATGATCCATCCTTTTTCCTCTCCTCGCGCTTACGCTTTCCAAACCTCGGCTTATTTCCCTGTTCGCTTGACCCAACCGCTGAACTCGTACCCAGATTCTTACCCTCAACACTGCTGGACTCAGTAAGCTTCAACCCTGATACTTTTCGGATTAGGGTGCCCATTCGAATGGCGTCTTCAGTGAGGCTTAAGGCGAGGTCGATAGCTTCGCGCATGGTCGTAGGTTTGGAAGCAGTGACCATGCCGCGTATCTGTGGCGCCAATCCGAATAGGTACCTTTCCACCTTTTTGCTTTCCGGGGTAACCAAGCGAGGCACTAACCGGGAGAGATCATGAAATTTGGACGTGTACCCAGCTACGTCCGATCCAACCATGGTGAGGTTCCAGAACTCGGTCTCTAGTTTCTGCACTTCGCTTGCCGGGCAGTACTCGGCGATCATTAGTTCCTTCAGCTCCAACCATGACAAGGAGTAAGCAGCATCGTCTCCCAGTGTTTGCACTTGGTTGTTCCACCATGTTAGTGCTTGGTCCAGAAACAGGTTAGTGGAGTACATGACAGCTTGTCGCGGGGTACAGCTGCTGATACGAATCACCGCTTCGGTCTTCTCGAACCACTTGACTAGTTGTCACACCACGACAAAGGCGGAAACACGTGGCGCGACGGTTCAAAAGCATAAAGTCAAGATTATGGCTAAACACAAGTAATTTAAGAAAATGGGTCATTTATTATGACGTCAAATCTGTTTCAAACATTACACAAAAGTTAATTGTTTTTGAAATAAACATAGAGGTTTCTCATATATATCCCAAATGCCTTGGGAAATAAAGGTGAAACCCCACAAAAGTTCGACGTCGCATTGGAGATTCCCCGACCCTGCTTGCCTGATCTTTCATCTTCTAGTTACCTGAAAGATATGTTTTAAAAAGTTTCGTCAATATAAATATATTGGTGAGTTCACAGGTTTTCAGTTTCTAAAACTTGAACACTTGGGAATACCATGTTATGACAATATATAGGAGTTGCAAATTCCTATAAATCTACTTGAGACTATAATCAAACCAAGACATATAATAATTGTGCCCCGCTCCAAGTCGTTACTCGGTTTCCCACGACTTAAGTTCAGAATATTTGCACCCCAGGCATAACCTAATGCATAATCGACGCTATCGATTAGGGGTGGGCCTTGTCAGGCACCAATAGTACTATTCGAATATTCCTCCGGTTTCCATTTCCGAATAAATGATTATAGAGGCGAGGACTCAACCCCGAGTGGCGGTCACACCTCAAGCAATAAACCCGTCAAACATTATCCCTAACATATCTTTCCCCCGGAAAACGTAAAAATAGTTTAAAATGGGGCCGTGAAACTCACCTGTAACTGCGTCTGGCTCAATAAGGTGAATAGCAAGGGGTGGTCTTGCACCTACAAACGTCCTAAACGTATAAGTCACTATTCCTATAGTGCATGTGCCTTGGCAAGTTGTACACCCAACTCCCGACCACAAGTTGTTCCAAATCCCGTTTAATTAAGCGTGTATCCTAGGTTTCGTTGGCGTTACATTACCCTTTGTGTTACAAGTTATATATTACTCTTGTTAATATTTCATAACTTGTATCTTATTATCATCGACTCGACTTCACTTAACATATAATTATTTTCCCATTTAAATAATTATACTTAAGATCGCATCGCTCGATATAATATATATTGCAATCCTCGACCCGACTCACTTTGCCACACATTTGTTTTCCCATTTAAACAAATATGCTAAGATCTTGTCGTTCGATCGTATATTCCTAACGTCCGATTCAACTCACCACACCGTATATTTATTTTCCCATTCAAATAAATATACTAGGATTTCGTTGGTACGACATACACATATATATATCCTTGTCTTCTCGTCGCGGCTTTCCTTCCCGCATATCTACTTTCCCATTAAGTAGATATACTAGAATTTTGCCGAGACGAGCGTACAAATATATATAAATGTGTAATTTTTCTTGTTAAGTATATACGTTTGTTTTAACGTCTTATTCGTTTGTGTCATGTGTTTCTCCCACGAATTAATCCTCCAACACTTAGGAAAGTGTTTATTTGTTTTCACCCAAGGTATATATATATTTTACCTCTTAAAATATATATTTTTCTTATCTTGCCGCAATGGCATTTTTCTCATATTTTGTCCGTGTACGGTTCGTTAACGCGTTTTAGTTCGATATCTTAACTTGATTAGTTAATTTTTCCAAGTTTTTCCCAACATGTATTTTATAGAAATATTATCCATATTTCTTCCTATTTTCACATGTTACTTGGATGGTTAAAATACTTATGTATTTTTAACCCAACTTGTCAACTTAACTACAAAAATGTTTCCAACACTTTTACATTCCCATTTATATAAAAGTATTCAGTTTTGTATAAGTTTCCCAAGTTTGTTTAATATTTTTATAAAATCTCTATTTTATAAAAATCCTTATGTTAAGACCCTTTATATTTTTATAACTTTCAAAAATACACTTTTATACAAAATACCCAAGTATTTCTACTAGTATTTACAAAAATCATCCTTAGACTTTATTACTTGCATTTTTGACACCAAACTTTCCATACTTGTATTTTTGTTCTAATAGTTTCTAAAATGTCCATTTTAGTCCCTTAACTTTCAAAGTTACAACTTTAGTCCCTTAACTTACAAAAGTTGCATTTTTCTACTCTAACTTCCAAAGTTAGCATTTTTCACTCAAAATAGTTAACTTTGAAGATTCAACTTTTTATTGGTAAGTTATTTTTGTATCAAAACACTTATGTTAGTCTTATATTCCATATGGAAGACTAATTATGTGTGTGTTTTATGTATTTGTTCATTTCATCAAAATATCATTCATCCAAGTGAGTTAACTTTAATTTTCCATCTTATTTATTTATGAACTTCTAACATGTTTTACCACATATTATAACTTAAATGATCATAATAAGATGAATTAAAGTTAGTTTTAACATATTCAAGTTCATTTCAAAATCTTAACCAAAACATCATCCTACTTAGTCTTATATGTAAACTTCATACATTTTCAAGACTAATACACCATCATCAACAAATCCATGGTTTATTTTCATATCTTTAACCTTCCATTTTACACATGAAAACCTATTAAAGATTATGTTCAAAACCATTTTTAAACCCTTCATGTACAACTTGCTACTAGGAACACATACATGAAAAATAACAATCAAAAACAAGATTAAGAAGCTTACTACTAGCACAAGGCTAGGGAAGACAAAAACCTTGGATTTGAGAGGGGTTTAGTGTGTTCTTCCTAGTGGTTTAGCTCCAAGCTCTTGAAACACACAAAAGGGGTTTGGATGATGGATGATTTTAAGTATTTTGGAGGTGTAAAAACTTGAAAGAACAATGTGTGTATGTGTGTGTAAACCCACGGCCAAGAGGGAGAGAAGAAAGAGATTTGTTTTGCTTGGTGATTCAATCTTCTAACATGTGTTATTATATAATCAACTCATGTAATGATGCTAAAGATTTAAGAGATCTTATGGAAGATTATGTGGGTACTTGGGAGATTTTGAAAAAGAGGGTATGTGTGTGTGCATAAGGTGCCGTATGTATGTATGTATATGCATGAGTTTTCTTGCAAATCTTGATCAAATCCTTACAAGGTATCATTATCCTATATACAAGACCCAACACACACATGCCTACTCTAATGTGATGATGTTTTAGAGTTGCCTTGGATTATTAGGGCCATTGGCCGAAAATTTGGATCAAGGGGACAAGATTTTTGTTGCTTTTGTACTTCATGTTTACTTACAACTTTCCTTCCACTTTTGTCTTTTGCAAAAAGCATGCTTTACTTAGGCTTAGATGATTATAATTATTAAACACAAAACATGGGTATTTCATGACCCTTAGGCCGGCCCCTTGTGGGTTTATGTGGGGTCCACAACTTCAAATATTTACCCATTGTTTGTTATGTTTAATCCCCCGTCGTTCGGGTGTCGTTCGGGTATTTTTCGGGTTTTAATCACGCGTTATCCGGACATTAAAAATACCTTTAATAACCCTTAAATATAGTCTAATTTAAGCGTTGATTGGTTATTTAGGCCTTTACCGGGTGAAATTATGAGTTATACACGCATCGGGTGCGATACGCGCACTTTATTCGTTACCGGGAGATTTGTACAAGACGTTTTCATTTATGGTTTTGGAGTTCCAAAACTCATTATATCTTATGAAAATACCCTTTATTTTATATCCTGGGTGCCCGGGATCCGTTTCGTTTATTTAATTATTACCGGGTAATTGCCAACTTCCATACCGGATAGCTTATTCGCACATGATCCAATCATGCTTTACCATTAAACGTATGCATTCCTATGCACTATTTGGAAATTGCTATTCCCTAAGGCCTTGATAATTAAATCACACATAATTGCATTTAATTACGTTAATCATATATTAATTAATTGTACGGATTTACCTTATTTTTGCCGGTTGTTACATTCTCCCCCCGTTAAGAGAATTCCGTCCCGGAATTCACTTCGAGTTCTCCGGTACAGGTGTCTTCTCGAATAGGGCGGGGTATTTTTGCTTCATCCGGTCCAGCCTTTCCCACGTGAACTCCGGTCCACGCTTGGCATTCCAGCGCACTTTGACCAATCTGATCTTGCTGCGCCTTAATTTTTGGACCTTCCAATCAGTTACTTCGATTGGTTCTTCCACAAAATGTAACTTGTCGTCAATCTGGATTTCGTCAGCAGGAATAATGAGAGTTTCGTCGGATAGGCACTTTTTCAAGTTCGACACATGAAACGTGTCGTGTATTCCACTAAGCTCTTGAGGCAACTCGAGCTTGTATGCCACTGTGCCTACCCTCGACAAGACTTTGAACGGTCCAATATATCGCGGGTTCAGCTTTCCGCGATTCCCAAAGCGCGCGACACCTTTCCAAGGTGACACTTTCAATAGGACCCTGTCTCCGACTTGAAACTCTAAAGGCTTTCGCCTCATATCAGCATAGCTTTTCTGGCGGTCCCGGGCCGCTTTGAGGCGTTCCTTTATCAAAAAGACCTTATCCGTGGTCTCTTGAACAATTTCGGGCCCAGTGAGTTGCTTTTCCCCAACTTCCGCCCAACATAATGGCGATCGACACTTGCGTCCATATAAAGCTTCAAACGGTGCGGCTTGAATGCTCGTATGATAACTGTTGTTATAAGAAAATTCTACCAATGGCAAGTGCGTATCCCAATTACCTCCGAAATCAATCGCGCATGCCCGTAACATATCTTCCAAGGTCTGGATGGTTCGTTCACTTTGACCATCCGTTTGGGGGTGGTATGCGGTGCTCATGTCGAGGCGAGTACCGAGGGCTTCGTTCAAACTTTCCCAAAATCTGGAAGTGAAACGACTATCTCGATCGGAGATGATAGATACAGGTACACCGTGTTTAGATACCACTTCCTTAATATACAGACGGGTCAGTTTCTCCAACCTGTCCGTTTCGCGTATCGGGAGGAAGTGTGCAGATTTCGTCAATCGATCTACGATTACCCAGATCATGTCATGGCCGCTTGTTGTCTTAGGTAACTTGGTAATGAAATCCATGGTGATTCGTTCCCATTTCCATTCCGGTATTTCCGGTTGCTGGAGCAAGCCGGAAGGTCTCTGGTGCTCAGCCTTGACCTTTGCGCAAGTCAAACATCGCGCAACATAGGCTGCTATATCCCTTTTGAAATTCGGCCACCAATAAAGTTCCTTCAAATCGTGGAACATCTTGTCTGCACCCGGGTGAACCGAATATCTAGAACTGTGAGCTTCGGCCAATACTAGCTCACGCAAACCACCATATACTGGAACCCAAATTCTATTCATGAAATACAGTGCCTGATCCGCTTTTGGTTCCAGTGAATCAACCATCTTTCGTAACCTTTCACCTTTGACATTCTCGGGTTTGAGGGCGTTAACTTGAGCTTCATGAATTCGTTCAGTCATATTCGTGTGGATAGTCAATCCCAAAGCTCGAACACGCAATGGTTTAACCCGTTCCTTGCGACTCAAGGCGTCGGCTACGACATTCGCCTTACCGGGATGGTACTTTATCTCACAATCGTAATCGTTTAATAATTCAACCCATCGCCGTTGTCGCATATTCAAATCCTTTTGATCAAAGATGTGCTGCAAACTCTTATGATCAGTGAAAATCGTGCACTTGGTTCCGTACAAATAGTGCCTCCATATCTTGAGAGCGAACACCACTGCACCTAATTCCAAATCGTGTGTAGTGTAGTTCTTCTCATGGATTTTCAGTTGCCTGGAAGCATAAGCTATTACTTTTTCTCGCTGCATCAATACACAACCCAAACCTTGATGCGAGGCATCACAGTAAACCACAAAATCTTCCGTACCGTCTGGAAGTGACAGTATCGGAGCGCCACATAACTTGTCTTTTAACAATTGGAATGCTGCCTCTTGCTTTTCCGTCCACTCAAATTTCTTGTCCTTCTGGGTTAGCATGGTTAGGGCTTGTGCTATTTTTGAAAAGTTCTCGATGAACCTTCTGTAATAACCCGCGAGGCCTAGAAATTGTCGTACTTCGGTAGGAGTTCGAGGTGCTTCCCAATTTTTAATCGCCTCGATCTTGGCTGGATCAACGTGTATGCCCTTCTCGTTTACCACGTGACCTAAAAAGTGAACTTCCCGAATCCAAAAGTCACATTTCGAGAATTTAGCATAGAGCTTCTCTTTGCGTAATACTTCAAGAATTAACCGAAGGTGATTCTCGTGGTCTTCTTTCGTGCGTGAATAGATCAAAATATCGTCGATGAAGACGATGACGAATTTGTCCAGGTATGGCTTACATACGCGGTTCATTAGATCCATGAAAACCGCTGGTGCGTTGGTCAAGCCGAACGGCATCACCAAAAATTCATAGTGTCCATACCGGGTTCTGAAGGCCGTTTTTGGTACATCTTCTTCTTGTATACGCAACTGGTGATAGCCTGACCTCAAGTCGATCTTGGAGTAATAGCTGGAACCTTGGAGCTGATCAAATAAATCGTCGATCCTGGGGAGAGGATAGCGATTCTTGATGGTTAGCTTGTTCAGCTCTCGATAGTCGATGCACATGCGAAATGTGCCATCCTTCTTCTTCACAAACAAGACGGGAGCTCCCCAAGGTGAGAAACTCGGTCTTATAAAACCTTTGTCCAGTAATTCTTGTAGTTGGCTGGACAGTTCCTGCATCTCTGATGGAGCTAGGCGGTATGGCGATCGTGCCACAGGAGCTGCTCCGGGAACGAGGTCGATGCGGAACTCGACTTGTCGAGGTGGCGGCAACCCCGGCAAATCTTCTGGAAATACATCCGGAAAATCTCTGGCGACTGGAATGTCTTCCAACTTTCGCTCGTCGGCCTTCTTGTCCACTACGTGTGCCAAGAACGCGACAAGCCCTTTTCTCAGACACTTACGAGCCTTCATGCTCGAAATAATCCTTAGTGGCGTCCCGTGTCTTTCCCCTTGAATTGAGAGAGTTTCACCGCTTGCGAGGGGAACTTGAATAACCTTATCGTTGCAAACCACAATGGCACGGTGCGTGGACAACCAGTCCATGCCAACGACGATGTCAAAACTTCCCAATACAACCGGTAATAGATCAATCCCAAACTCGTGCCCACAGAGTTCTAACTTACAATCTTTTGCTACCTCTCTCGTTTCAATAGTTTTACCATTAGCCAGTTCTATAGAGTAGGGTGTATCTAGTTTGCTAGTTTTTAAACCAAGTAGTCTTTTAAACTCAATGGATACGAAGCTAAAGTCAGCACCGGTATCAAATAATACAGAGGCATAATGACCATTTAGAGGAAACGTACCAGTGACCACATTGGGGTCTTGCCGTGCGTCACCGGCTCCAATTACAAATGCCCGGCCACGGGCCTGATTGTTGACTTTGGGGCAATCTTTCTTCCAATGGTCCAATGACCCGCATGCAAAACAGGGTCTGGCCCCTCCGTTCTTTGGTGCTCCAGATCGGCACTCTTCGGTCTTGTGCCCGGTGCGGTGGCACTTCCCGCAAGTTAATCCATTGTTTCTCCCCTGGTTTCCCTGTTTGTTATTGTTACCGCGTCCCGTGGCGGCATAACCCTTTCCTTTCTTGTTCGAGCTACCCGACGCTCGATCCCTTTTTCCTTCATCTCTCTTTCTTTTCCCAAACCTCTGCCCGTTACCCTGATCATTAGTTACAACCGCTGAACTTGATCCCTGTTTCTTGGCCTCAACACTACTTGCTTCAGAAATTTTTAATCCGGAAACTTGGCGGATTAGTGTGCCCATGCGTATGGCATCCTCGGTGAGACTGAGCGCAAGATCAATAGCCGCGTGCATGGTCGTAGGTTTCGAAGCAGTGACCATGCTGCGTATTTGCGGTGCTAGGCCGAACAAATAGCGCTCAATTTTGTTGTTCTCAGGGGTAACCAGTCGTGGCACCAATCTGGCAAGATCGTGGAATCGAGACGTGTATCCAGTAACGTCTGCTCCCACCATAGTGAGGTTCCAAAACTCAGTTTCCAACTTCTGTACCTCACTCGCCGGACGGTACTCAGCAATCATCAGTTCCTTCAGTTCTGCCCACGACAGAGAGTAAGCAGTGTCATCACCCAAAGACTGCACTTGACCATTCCACCATGACAGTGCTTGGTCTAAGAACAGATTGGTGGAGTACATAACCGACTGACGTGGGGTACACCCACTAATGCGAATAACAGCCTCGGTTTTCTCGAACCATTTGACCAGACCAACTGATCCTTCCGTGCCGTTAAAATTGAGCGGCTTGCAGTCGAGAAAGGCTTTGAAAGTGCAGCCACGCTCTCGCGAGGCCGTTTCTGCATTAATAAAGTTGTATGTTATTATGGGACAGGAGTTTTAGAATATTCTCCCATTGCTTTATCAATTACTTTCAACTTCTTACCAGTGGGGGAAGTTTCCTGTCGGTCACTCCCAGTCAAGTCGCGAGATCTTTCGGAGCGTGCTGCTTCGTGCTCCGCGATCGCGCGGGCTATGCGTTCAGAAATCATAGTTTCGAGCTCAGCCGGTGTTGTGGGCAGTCCGTCTGCTCCACTATTGCTTCGGGTGGCAGGTGCCATTTTTCTTCAATAATAATTATCAAAGGTTAATTTGGCAAACATTTATACAATACAAAGCATAAATAACAAACCAAAGCATGAACACAATAATCAACTCCATGTCATCACACAACATACCAATACATCATACAGAAATATAAATAGAAATCAACACAACATCACCACACAAATATACAAACCACAACACATGGAGTAAGCAATAATAACCATAGACAACAACATATTTCACCATAATAATAAGATTTTTCATTAATTTCAATAATATCAGTACAATGCTTGTTCATAATACAAAATGGAGAATACATTTCTCATACAATACATTGCTCTTGAAATAATAAAACATCATATCATACGCCGTAATACCCGTACGGCTAGGCAAAATGCAGACGAGTGTCATAACCCGTGCTGTACTACCATAATGCTGCTAATATGTACATAAGCTGGTGTGTCTTCTGTGCATCCCCTGATACATACTACTGTGGCGGTGGCGGTGGGTACTGGTACTGCGGCGCATACATGCTAATCGTCATGCTGATCTCTGAGATGCGCTCGTACAAAAACTGTCGATGTGCCCAGTGTGCATCCCCAGTAATCCCGCTCTGCGCATCCATGCGCAAGAGCTCCTCCGCGTAATGCGCCAAGGCATCACGAGTGTCAATCATCCTAGCCCACATCAACCTCGTCTGCTGTTCAACCTGATTCACGGTGCGCTGCACCGTGTTGACTAGAGTCTGAAAATCCTGCTCTAAAGTGATGGTCGAGGTCTGGGCGGGTCCAGAGGGGGGTGTCATCCTGGGAAGGTGGGATGGTCCGGGTACATCGGGGTGTGTGGATGGGAAGGGCCCGAAGGGGAATGGTACTGGTATGTGTGGCAGTAATGGAGTGAAACCGGGTGGCCTGATGGAAAAGTAGGGTGGCATCAGATAAGGGTCCCCTGCACCTAGAGGGTATGGTGCAGGTGTCATGCTGGGAATGGTGGGGATGGGTAAAGTCATGGCAATGGTGGGTGGTGGCATAGGCTCAGCTAGTGGGGCTACCAATGGCTCAGAGACAGTGGCCCACTCTGGAGTGGATACCACAACAGTGGGGGTGGGAGGGCTCGCGGTGGCAAAAGCTGCCATGCCTGCCCTGCGTAGCTCAGAGCTATCCGCGGGGCTACCCTCGAGTATGTGTGCTGCTGGTCCCTCCTGTGGTACAGGCTCGAGTGGTGCTGGTGGGGGTATGGGATCAGCAGGTGCATCCTCTAACATTGGAGCCACTGGCTCCTCCTGGTCAGCCTGAATCTCTGGCACCAACATGTGCCCTACCGAGCCCACAGACTCGTCATCGGAGTCGTCGGATATCCATCCGTTCCTCCCATGGGGAATAGGCAGGAGTCTCATGCCTGCTGGGACGTGGATATGAGGTAAGGGTGCTGGCTCGTGCTCCACGTGAGCCTGCTGGTCGAATGGAGACTCTGCTGTCTCCGAATGGGCTGGGATCGGCCGGGACGGTCCGGCACAGCCCTCGGGAAAATCCCTAACTGCTCGAATGGGGCGTGGAGCTAACGGTGCTGCCGGTACAACGGGTAGCGGCGCGTCCACCACAGCGGGTGCCCAATCAGGATCCTCGCTAGGATCCGTCTCATCCGAGTCGTCGTCCGAGCCTCCGTCGGCGTTCATCTCTACATCTTCGTCTTCTGCGTCCAGTACAACTAGCTCTACTGGCTCAGGCGGTGGCGCAGGAATGATCTGGATACTGCTATCAATACTAGGCGCTATACTTCCCGCGTCGGACATCCTGGCAAAAGAACCGTACATGTATATATGATTTATTTAAATTAGACAGTTGTGGCGTACTCTATAGTAACCTTCCTAACTTCTAATTTTTACGTTACAGTATAACAATACTCATGGCTGGCTTGGTCGGAATCTCCTCATGCCCAATGCTTCTTGAAAATTACTTTTATTTAAAACCATGTACATTTTCTTTTGAAAACTTTATCTTTAGAACCAAATCCGGTTATAGTCTAGTTTTTTTTTAAAGAAAATACTCTAGTTCGCTATAACCTTGGCTCTGATACCACGTTCTGTCACACCACGACAAAGGCGGAAACACGTGGCGCGACGGTTCAAAAGCATAAAGTCAAGATTATGGCTAAACACAAGTAATTTAAGAAAATGGGTCATTTATTATGACGTCAAATCTGTTTCAAACATTACACAAAAGTTAATTGTTTTTGAAATAAACATAGAGGTTTCTCATATATATCCCAAATGCCTTGGGAAATAAAGGTGAAACCCCACAAAAGTTCGACGTCGCATTGGAGATTCCCCGACCCTGCTTGCCTGATCTTTCATCTTCTAGTTACCTGAAAGATATGTTTTAAAAAGTTTCGTCAATATAAATATATTGGTGAGTTCACAGGTTTTCAGTTTCTAAAACTTGAACACTTGGGAATACCATGTTATGACAATATATAGGAGTTGCAAATTCCTATAAATCTACTTGAGACTATAATCAAACCAAGACATATAATAATTGTGCCCCGCTCCAAGTCGTTACTCGGTTTCCCACGACTTAAGTTCAGAATATTTGCACCCCAGGCATAACCTAATGCATAATCGACGCTATCGATTAGGGGTGGGCCTTGTCAGGCACCAATAGTACTATTCGAATATTCCTCCGGTTTCCATTTCCGAATAAATGATTATAGAGGCGAGGACTCAACCCCGAGTGGCGGTCACACCTCAAGCAATAAACCCGTCAAACATTATCCCTAACATATCTTTCCCCCGGAAAACGTAAAAATAGTTTAAAATGGGGCCGTGAAACTCACCTGTAACTGCGTCTGGCTCAATAAGGTGAATAGCAAGGGGTGGTCTTGCACCTACAAACGTCCTAAACGTATAAGTCACTATTCCTATAGTGCATGTGCCTTGGCAAGTTGTACACCCAACTCCCGACCACAAGTTGTTCCAAATCCCGTTTAATTAAGCGTGTATCCTAGGTTTCGTTGGCGTTACATTACCCTTTGTGTTACAAGTTATATATTACTCTTGTTAATATTTCATAACTTGTATCTTATTATCATCGACTCGACTTCACTTAACATATAATTATTTTCCCATTTAAATAATTATACTTAAGATCGCATCGCTCGATATAATATATATTGCAATCCTCGACCCGACTCACTTTGCCACACATTTGTTTTCCCATTTAAACAAATATGCTAAGATCTTGTCGTTCGATCGTATATTCCTAACGTCCGATTCAACTCACCACACCGTATATTTATTTTCCCATTCAAATAAATATACTAGGATTTCGTTGGTACGACATACACATATATATATCCTTGTCTTCTCGTCGCGGCTTTCCTTCCCGCATATCTACTTTCCCATTAAGTAGATATACTAGAATTTTGCCGAGACGAGCGTACAAATATATATAAATGTGTAATTTTTCTTGTTAAGTATATACGTTTGTTTTAACGTCTTATTCGTTTGTGTCATGTGTTTCTCCCACGAATTAATCCTCCAACACTTAGGAAAGTGTTTATTTGTTTTCACCCAAGGTATATATATATTTTACCTCTTAAAATATATATTTTTCTTATCTTGCCGCAATGGCATTTTTCTCATATTTTGTCCGTGTACGGTTCGTTAACGCGTTTTAGTTCGATATCTTAACTTGATTAGTTAATTTTTCCAAGTTTTTCCCAACATGTATTTTATAGAAATATTATCCATATTTCTTCCTATTTTCACATGTTACTTGGATGGTTAAAATACTTATGTATTTTTAACCCAACTTGTCAACTTAACTACAAAAATGTTTCCAACACTTTTACATTCCCATTTATATAAAAGTATTCAGTTTTGTATAAGTTTCCCAAGTTTGTTTAATATTTTTATAAAATCTCTATTTTATAAAAATCCTTATGTTAAGACCCTTTATATTTTTATAACTTTCAAAAATACACTTTTATACAAAATACCCAAGTATTTCTACTAGTATTTACAAAAATCATCCTTAGACTTTATTACTTGCATTTTTGACACCAAACTTTCCATACTTGTATTTTTGTTCTAATAGTTTCTAAAATGTCCATTTTAGTCCCTTAACTTTCAAAGTTACAACTTTAGTCCCTTAACTTACAAAAGTTGCATTTTTCTACTCTAACTTCCAAAGTTAGCATTTTTCACTCAAAATAGTTAACTTTGAAGATTCAACTTTTTATTGGTAAGTTATTTTTGTATCAAAACACTTATGTTAGTCTTATATTCCATATGGAAGACTAATTATGTGTGTGTTTTATGTATTTGTTCATTTCATCAAAATATCATTCATCCAAGTGAGTTAACTTTAATTTTCCATCTTATTTATTTATGAACTTCTAACATGTTTTACCACATATTATAACTTAAATGATCATAATAAGATGAATTAAAGTTAGTTTTAACATATTCAAGTTCATTTCAAAATCTTAACCAAAACATCATCCTACTTAGTCTTATATGTAAACTTCATACATTTTCAAGACTAATACACCATCATCAACAAATCCATGGTTTATTTTCATATCTTTAACCTTCCATTTTACACATGAAAACCTATTAAAGATTATGTTCAAAACCATTTTTAAACCCTTCATGTACAACTTGCTACTAGGAACACATACATGAAAAATAACAATCAAAAACAAGATTAAGAAGCTTACTACTAGCACAAGGCTAGGGAAGACAAAAACCTTGGATTTGAGAGGGGTTTAGTGTGTTCTTCCTAGTGGTTTAGCTCCAAGCTCTTGAAACACACAAAAGGGGTTTGGATGATGGATGATTTTAAGTATTTTGGAGGTGTAAAAACTTGAAAGAACAATGTGTGTATGTGTGTGTAAACCCACGGCCAAGAGGGAGAGAAGAAAGAGATTTGTTTTGCTTGGTGATTCAATCTTCTAACATGTGTTATTATATAATCAACTCATGTAATGATGCTAAAGATTTAAGAGATCTTATGGAAGATTATGTGGGTACTTGGGAGATTTTGAAAAAGAGGGTATGTGTGTGTGCATAAGGTGCCGTATGTATGTATGTATATGCATGAGTTTTCTTGCAAATCTTGATCAAATCCTTACAAGGTATCATTATCCTATATACAAGACCCAACACACACATGCCTACTCTAATGTGATGATGTTTTAGAGTTGCCTTGGATTATTAGGGCCATTGGCCGAAAATTTGGATCAAGGGGACAAGATTTTTGTTGCTTTTGTACTTCATGTTTACTTACAACTTTCCTTCCACTTTTGTCTTTTGCAAAAAGCATGCTTTACTTAGGCTTAGATGATTATAATTATTAAACACAAAACATGGGTATTTCATGACCCTTAGGCCGGCCCCTTGTGGGTTTATGTGGGGTCCACAACTTCAAATATTTACCCATTGTTTGTTATGTTTAATCCCCCGTCGTTCGGGTGTCGTTCGGGTATTTTTCGGGTTTTAATCACGCGTTATCCGGACATTAAAAATACCTTTAATAACCCTTAAATATAGTCTAATTTAAGCGTTGATTGGTTATTTAGGCCTTTACCGGGTGAAATTATGAGTTATACACGCATCGGGTGCGATACGCGCACTTTATTCGTTACCGGGAGATTTGTACAAGACGTTTTCATTTATGGTTTTGGAGTTCCAAAACTCATTATATCTTATGAAAATACCCTTTATTTTATATCCTGGGTGCCCGGGATCCGTTTCGTTTATTTAATTATTACCGGGTAATTGCCAACTTCCATACCGGATAGCTTATTCGCACATGATCCAATCATGCTTTACCATTAAACGTATGCATTCCTATGCACTATTTGGAAATTGCTATTCCCTAAGGCCTTGATAATTAAATCACACATAATTGCATTTAATTACGTTAATCATATATTAATTAATTGTACGGATTTACCTTATTTTTGCCGGTTGTTACACTAGTCCGACAGAGCCTTCAGTGCCACTGAAGTTGAGTGGTTTGCAGTCCAGAAAAGCTTTGAACGTGCAGCCACGCTCTCGTGAGGCCGTTTCTGCAATAACAAAATAGCATGTTATTATGAGGTAGGAGTTTTACGAAAACTCCTGTTGCATACATTCGAAACCCTCTTACCGGTAGGGGATGTTTCGCGTCGGTCGCTCCCTGTCCGATCTCGCGATCTTTCAGTGCGCGTGGCATTGTGTTCTGCGAGAGCTTGGGCGACGCGTCCCGAAACTAGGGCTTCCAGCTCTTCGGGTGTTGTGGGTAGTCATTCGTTTCCACTGTTGCTTCGAGTGGCTGGTGCCATTTTTTCTTCAATAATCATTATCAAAGGTTAATTTGGCGATCATTCATACAATATCGTCATACAGAAGGTATAAATAACAACACAACACACGAACACAATAATCACCACAACAACATCACACAATCACAATATATACAGAACAGGTAATAATAATCGTAGACAATCATAACATATATTTTACCATAACAAAATTTTTCATTAATTTCAATACCACGAGTACAATGATTTGTTCATAATAACAAAAACCGAGGATGCATTCCTCATACATCGCTCCTTTGAAATACACTAGAAATATAATGTCATATACCGGCACAATCCCGCTCGGCTAGGCAAAAATGCAGATGGGTGCTATAACCCATACTGTGCTATCATACTAATACTACTACTACTACTACTACTACTATGTTCTATAGGTGATCCCCCAAGTGTCTCTGAAGCATCGCTACTGTGGTGGCAGCGGCAGCGGGTACTGATACTGGGGTGCGCACATGCTAATGGTCATACTGATCGCCATAATGCGATCGTACAAGAATTGACGATGCGCAAAGTGTGTGTCGCCCGTAATCCCACAATGAGCGTCCATGCTCAGCAACTCCTCAGCATAATGTGCCAGCGCGTCTCTGGCATCGATGATCCTGGCCCACATGAGCTGGGCCTGCTGCTCCATCTGGCTCACGGTGCGCTGCACCGTGTCGGTGAGAGTCTGGAAGTCTCTCTCCAAGGAGATCACCGTGGACCATGCCGGTCCTGACAGTGGGGCCATCCCGTGGGGCTGCGACGGCCCAGGGATGTCAGTATACGTCGGCTGGGATGGGCTGACTATATCGGGTATAGGTAGGGTGGTGAAGGGTGGGGCAAAGCCCGATAATCCGGTGAAGAAATGGGGTGGTACCTGGTATGGGTCTCCCGCATCTAGAGTATATGGTGCAAGTGGGGGTATCAGAAAAGGGGCTCCTGCATCCATAGTGAATGGTGCAGGTGGTGGTATGGGGAGCATCTCGGGTAGGGGTGGTAGTATGGGAAAGGTGGTGATGGGTAGTGTCATGGATACTGGTGAGGGGACTATAAGCTCGGTGAGTGGGACCATGAGAGGCTGTGTGACAGCGACCCACTCTGGAGCGGATATCACGGTGGTAGGGGTGGGAGGGCTAGCAGTGGCGTGAGCTGCCAAACCTGCTCGGTGCAGCTCAGAGCTACGGGCTGAGCTGCCCTCAAGGATGTGCCCAGTAGAAGCTGGCCCATCCTGTGGTACGGGCTCGGGTATGGCGGGTAGGGCGGCCGGTGCAGTGGTGGCATGCCCTATCATCGGAGCGACGTGCTCCTCCTGGTCTGCTGGTGGGATCGGCACAGCAATGTGCTCTACCGATGCGGTCGACTCATCATCGGAGTCATCCGAGATCCACCCGTTGTGTCCTCGGGAAACGGGCATGAGCCTCATGCCCGGGGGAACGGGGATATGTGGGGTGGGTAAGGGCTCACGATCGACATGTGCATGTCGGTCGTATGGAGACTCCACGGTCTCCGACTGTGTGGGGACAGGCCTCGATGGACCTGCACAGCCTACAGGGAAGTCCCTGACGGCTCGGATGGGAAGTGCTGGCAGTGGTGCTGCCTGGAATGGCACTAGAGGTAAGTCAGCCTGTGGTGCCTCGGCCATCGGTAAATCGGCCACGGCGGCCACGTCGCCTCCAGCGGGGGCCCACGCTGGGTCCTCGCTCGGGTCAGTCTCGTCGAAGCTGTCTCCGTCTACGCCCTCTATGGCGGCGTCAACCTCCATATCGTCATCCTCAGGATCGAGTACCACAACCTCGATCGGCTCTGCTGGCGGTGCTGGGATGATCTGGATGCTACTGTCATAGCTCGGTGCTACGCTCCCTGCGTCTGACATCCTGGCAAAAGAACCATACTAATATTTAAGTATTATTCGTTAGATAGTTAAGGCACACATCTACAGTACTCTTCCTAACATCTAATCCTAGAATAACACGTGTCCTTACACATGGCTAGCTTGGTCGAAATCTCCTCATACCCAAATGGTCGTTGGAAAATTTATTGCGTTTCGCATTTATTATAAAAGCTTTGTCTTTTAAACCAATCCGGTTATAGTTTAGATATTTTTTTTTTTTTAAAATGCTAATTCGCTATAACCTTGGCTCTGATACCACTTTCTGTCACACCACGCCTATGGCGAAAACACGTGGCGCGACGGTTCAAGAGGATTAAGCCAAGATTAATGCAAACCACAATATTAATTAAACAAACGGGCATTTATTCAACGCCGAAAATCATGTCAAATTATTCGTACATAATCTTAAAATTGTTTTTGAAATAAATAGGGAGGCTCCTCCCTATACCCCTAGATCCTTGGGATAGAGAGACGAGTCCCCTTTATGATATCCAACGCCCGACTTGGAGATTCCCCCGACCCTGCTCGCCACGTTAACCTTCATCAGTCAATTACCTGAAAGATATGTTTAAAAATCGTCAATATATAAATATTGGTGAGTTCACAGGTTTTGATTTAATAAAACTTTATTAAGTGGGAATATCCTTGTTATGACATTTATAGGAGTTGCAAAGTCCTACAATTTACTTGAGCCTATAACCAAACCAAGACAATTAGTAATGCCCCTGCCCCAAGTCGTTACTCGGTATTCCCACGACTTGATTTCAGAATACGTGCACCCCAGGCATACGCCGATGCATAATCGACGCTATCGATTAGGGGTGGGCCTTGTCAGGCACCAATAGTACTATCCAAATATTCCTTCGGTTTCACTTTCCTGAATTAATGATTATAGTGGGGAGGTCTCAACCCCGAGTGGCGGTCACAACTCAAGTGTCCAACCCGTCAAACAAATCCCAACATATCTTTCCCCCGTAAAAACGTTAAATAGTTTAAAAATGGGGCCGTGAGACTCACCTGTAACTGTGCTCGGCTCAAAGAAGAAAATAGTAAAGTTTGTGATCCCGCACCTACAAATGTTTCTAGGCGTATAAGTCACTACACCTATAGTGTATGTGCCTTGGCAAGTTGTACACCCAACTTCCCGACCACGTCTTTATCCCAATTCCCATTTAATAGTTTCGTATCCTAGGTTCAATGGCGATGGTTCCTTATAAGTCGTATATTATTCTTATTAATATTATTTGTGACTTGTACACTATTATCCTCGACACGATTCTACCCAACGTATAATTATTTTCCCATTTAAATAATTATACTTAGGGTCGTTTCGCTCGATATAATGTGATTTCTTATTATCCGACCCGACTCACTTTGCCACATATTTATTTTCCCATTCAAATAAATATGCTAAGTTCTTGTCGTTTGGTGACCTATTCTTAACGCCCGACTAGACTCACCACACCGTACATTTATTTTCCCATTTAAATAAAGGTACTAGGATCTTGTCGGTATTCACACGTTCGTAGATATATTTCACCTACTCGTCTCGGTTTTCCTTCTCGCATATCTATTTTCCCATTCAAATATATATACTAGAATTTCGTCGAAAACGAGCATATGTACATATACCATCGCGTGGATACTACTTGTTAAGTTCATGTGTCGTTTAGCGTTTTTAATTCGTTACGTTGTGTTTTCCTTTCCCCACGAATATTCTTTCTACACTTAGGAAAGTGTTTCGCACGTTTCACCCTTGTTATATATATTTTATTTCCTTAAAATATATATGTATATCTTTATCTTGTCGTAATGGCATTTTTCTCATATGTCCGTTTACGTTAGTTAGCGTTTTTCATATTTGTTTCCATTGCGCGTTCTTATGGAAGTATTATTCCTTCTTCCGATTCCGAACGTTTATTTCTTGGAAAATATACTTTGTACGTTTAGCCCAACTTGTCCAACTTGTAACCCAAAAATGTTTCCGATACTTTTATATTCCCATTTATATAAAAGTATCCATTTTTGTACAAGTTTTCCCAAGTCTTTACTAATATTTTATAAAAAAAATCCTTGTGTTACCCTTTAATTTTTATAAAACTTCCATCTTTATAAAAATGCTTCTTTTAGATTACACACAAGTAAGTTTCTCATGTTTGTCAAAAACTACACTTGGAAAGCTATTATTTATGCTTTTGACACCGAACTCTTTGTTAATGCATTTTTGGACTAAAGTTTCTAAAATACATATTTTAGTCCCTCGACTTTCCAAGTTATAATGTTAGTCCTTTAACCCATATTTGTTGCATTTTTCACCTCATCTTTCACGGTTGGCATTTTCTTCCATTTTAGTGGACTTTGAAGAACCATTTTCTTAATGCTTGATTGTTTTTACTTCATTCCACTTTTAATAATCTTATAATCCATCCTAGATGTTATTAACATGTTTGTTTCATATCTTTATCCAAAATATCAACTTTTCACTTATTCAAGTGAGTGGACTTTGGATATGGAACTTTTTCACCTATGATTATCTAACCCATTTTAATATATTTTTGTCATTAACTTATCATCTTATGATGATTAAAATCATCTTCCATCACATTCAAGTCCTTCTCATCAATCATGCTCAAATCATCCATTAACTCAAGTGTATGTTCTTTTTATCATATTTTCTTCAAATATTACATTTATTAACATAAATCCAAGATTTATTTATGTTATTATTATTCTTACATTTTTAATCTAACAAAACACATTAACTTTATGAAATCCATTTTATTACCCATCAATGTACAACTTGCTTTCAAAAGCACAAAATATGAACATTAAGAATCAAACAAGGTAAAACTTACTACTAGCTCAAGGCTAGGGAAGACAACAACCTTGGATTTGGATGGGGTTTTAGTGTGTTTTTCCAAAGGGGTTAAGCTCCAAGCTCTTGAACACACAAAAGGGGTTTTGATGGATGATGATTTAGAGATGATTTGTTAGTGTAAAAATTGAAAGAGAGAAGTTAATGTAGGGGGTGTAAACCCACGGCCAAGAGAAAAAGAAGAAGAAGTTTTGTGTTTTGATTCAAGTGTGCTTCACAAGAGTGTTTATAATATCTCTTCAATATCTTCAAGGATTATGCAATCTTGCTTGGATTGGATGGAGATCTTTGTATAAGATTATGGAAGATTTGAGATGATCTTGGTAATATTTGGGGGTGTTTGGGCCGAGTTTATGAGAGAGAGGGAGAGTGATTAGTTATTTTTTTTTACCCAATGCAATTACATGCATTAATATTATTGTGTATCTTTCTAATCATTGGGTTTCTAAGGAGGTGAAAGGTTAAAGAAGATTATTAAGAGTTTTACCCTTTGGGTGGGCCCCCTAGGCCGGCCCCTTGGTCTCTTGGGTGGGGTCCACCTTGCTAAATATTATCCAATATTATGTTTAAGTCACTTTGTTCGGGTACCGTCCGGGTATTCTTCGGTTTTTAACCGCGTGTCACCCGAATATTAAAATACCATTAATGTTCCTTAAATTTAGCCCAGTCAGATTACTGATAATTTATTTCGGCTTTTGTCGGGTGAAATTACGTGTTACGCGCGTATCGGGTGCGGTACGCGCACTTTATTCGTTGCCGGGAGATTTGTACAACAAGTTTTCACGTATGGCTTTGGGTTTCCAAAACTCATTATATTTTGTGAAAATATTATTTATAATATATTCCGGGTGTCCGGGGTTCGTTTCGCTTATTTAATTTTTACCGGGTAATCGCCAGTGTCCATACCGGATAGATTTGCTTGCGCACGATCCTATCATGCTTTGTTATTAAACTTATGCATTCCTATGCATTATTTGGGAATTGCTATCTCTCTAAGGCCTCAGTTAACAATCAACACATAATTACGTTTAATTACGTTAATCGCGTTTAATTAATTAGTACGGGATT
Organism: Ambrosia trifida; assembly: GCA_028751855.1. Classification (NCBI taxonomy): domain Eukaryota; kingdom Viridiplantae; phylum Streptophyta; class Magnoliopsida; order Asterales; family Asteraceae; genus Ambrosia; species Ambrosia trifida. The sequence goes on along the minus strand of CM054124.1, from coordinate 142,945,237 downwards.
ACCTTAATTTTGCCGGTTGTTACACGTAATCACCAATAGTATAGGCAATTAGGATCCTAATCGCCTATAGCAACATGTCTTATAGCAACATGTCCTAAAGCTACATGTCTTATAGCAACATGTATTATAGCAACATGTCCTATAGGAACATGTCTTATAGCATCCTAATCACGTGTATTGTTCACGCGATTAGGGCCCAATCGCCTATAATTACATGTGGTATAGCTCCCAATCGCCAGTTATACATGTCTTATAGAATCCTAATCGCCTATAACTGCTGTGTACTCGCCTGATCTGCTATGCACGAGTCAAAACACCTATAAATACAACCCTTGACTCCCCAAACACCCTTAGTGCAACCCTAACAGATCCTAAGCCTCCCACACACCTCAAAACACTTCTGGAACTTGTTTTGCTTCAAAACTCACCATTTCCAAGCTTACACACCTTTCTTTGATAAAATCCAAGGTGTGTTCTTCATCCCAAACCTTTGTAATGTTATTATTTTGGTTCCCAAAGGTCTAGACCTTGTTTTACTAAGTTTGTGTCTTTAAAAACCTTTGAAATGAGTTTCCAAAACAAGTCTAAACCATTATACTTGCTATATGTGAAGTATTTATGCATATGATGATTTTTAGTGGTTAGAACATGAATGTTTCCATGAAATTGATGTACTTCTGATGTGTAGGAGTTATTAGGATGATTATCTAAGGATTTGAGCTATTGTTATGGTGTTTTGATGAAAGTATGCATTTTGACCCATTTGGATGATTCTTGAAGAATTAGGATGTTATGATATGATTCATTGCCTGTTTGTTGTTAGGAATCACACTAGAATGATATTATAACAGAGAGATGATGGATTGCAAGTTGTAGGAGGTGTAATCTGGTCTTTACCATTTAAGGAAAGATTTCAGAGTTAATGAAACCTAGTACTTTGCCATTTTTGGAAATAATCACACCGAGGCCGTTAAAGCAGAGATAAATTGGGGGGTTTTTGCTTGGAATGGGTTGGTAAATGGTTTAGGTTTGATATTGGGTGTTTTTACATGTTTCGGATCTGATTTGGAGGGTTTAACGCGCGAAATTGCGTGACAGCTGAACAGGGGCGAATAGAGCTTTAATCGCCTGACACATCAGGCGATTAGCCCCCTACTCGCCAGTTGACCATCCCCTACTCACCAGTTGACTTTTCCTAATTGCATGTTAGTTTCCTAATCGCGCGTACTGCTGTCGTGAGCGTATTTTGACATCCCGGAACATGATTTGACACCTAGGAACATGATAGGAACCCCAGGATACACCCAATGACTTAGTAACACGTGTTCGGACTTGTTTATGCGTTAATTGAACATTATGCTAGACTAGGTGAACTCTTGCGCGTATTAAGTGTTTAATTGCATATGTTGCATGATGTCTTGTATTTGTCTAACACGTGAGATGTCGGGTTACCAATGGGATGTCGGGTCTTGTCTGGTACGGTCAGTTTAACATTCAAAGGTGTTTTTCAAACGTTTATGGTTATGGTCTGGACATTCGGGGACTAGTTAACCTACGGGTTATTAGTCCGGGTACTTACATACATCTTATGATAGGTCGCCGCTATTTGGGGCTATCATAGCATACCGATTTAACTGTTTTCAAGTAACGCAATCTAAGGTGAGTTCACGGCCCCACACTTTACTAGTTTTGTTTTTGGGGAGAGAAACATGCTTATACATTTTGATCACACATTTACATGTTATACATGTTTTCATGTTATACTATGGCTCACACTTTATTACTATACGGTTCATCTAAGTCCCTTAGAAACCACTAATACGGGGATGTAGCGGGGAAATGTGGATAGCGCTATTGGGCCTGACAAACCCCACTCGACGGCTGGAGGCCGGGCGGGTGCATATTGTCTCAATCACACTAGGCTTACCGAAGATGAGGTAGTCTGTAAACAAGGGTATCACACAGTCAGCAATGGTTTCGCCCAGATGTAACACACTTGACACCTAGCTAGCGTACAAACAAGCATAGTATGAACAGTAACAATAACAGTAACGGTAACGGTAATAGTTTTTAAAGGATTAACAAAACGCTTATTGAAAAAGAAAAACATGTGAACTCACCAGCATTATATGTTGACATTTTTTGGCATGTTTTCTCAGGTCGCTAAGGTAGCGGTTAATGGACTAGGCGCACGGAGTCTTGCACGGCGTCTAGAAGTCTTGTTGCATATTAAACAATGTTTTATAAACTGTAATATGTCTTTTGGTTGTAAACAAGAAATGCTTCCGCTGCTGGTTTATAGCTCAAAGCATAATGTTTTTTGATTGTTGCATGGAATGTCTTACGTATTTTCTTACATTTAGTTGTCGTTTATTGTGACCGTTGACTTGGATCATGGTGTGTCACGCGCCTCGCGGTAAATCCCCGTATGTGGAAATTTGAGGGTGTGACAAAATCTATCCGTATTTTCTTAAATATTGGTAATCTATCCGTATTATATACGTTGATTTTTATCATTCACGTCATTTTAAATCTTGGCCTTTTAAAACACATTAGATTTACACATACTTCATGAAATGGTTTCATTTTGCATTTCACAAACTTGTATTGCATAATTTGTAGGTCAAATGTAAATCTTTTGTTTTCATATGACGTATCCAATATATGTTTTTTTGGAGAAATTTGAAACTAATAATATAACACTTTCCAAACTTGACATCTCGTAAACACATGAAAATGTGTATTTACGAAGATATTTCAAATGAACCTGTTTTGAATCTAAAACACACTTCGATTTCTAAAAAGTTATCATCATGCATTACTACTATCCTTTCAACTATATTACAAAGTTTGATCAAACTACGTTTTTGATAAATGAAAATTTATCTTATTACACTCGCACCCTTTCAGTCACAAAACTTTTGGTCTAACAAAATATCGGACGTAACCTTATCAGAATGTTACTAATTGTCTTTTATCATATAATGCATATATGTAAAACTAACTAAATTTAAACCCTTATGTCAGTAGACTATACGTCTGCTCTGCGTACTCTCACTTGCTGTAAAATTCATTATTTTATTTTTGCACCACTTCATTCATAGTTATTTCTAATACGTTATTTGCGATTATTTTCACACTGCGTATTTGCAAGAGTTCAACTCGTTTACTTTCATTTTGCGCAACTGTGCGATTTGCTCAATTTACGTTATACTATTCTTTCAATCGAAATTTTATGCTATACTTATATACTTACATGAACGCATATTTGGTGTGCATATATATATTTTTTTTACTGTGAGCAAAACCCTGATATACCTTACATTATTTTGTTCATCTTCATGGCCAACGAACATACTAGTTGATAACTCGTATAGGATCTAAGCCAGTGCCCACGTACGACTCGGATTAGAGTATTTATTTAATCCGAGGGGAACGGTGTAAATCTCGGAGTTTATCAATATAGGTGTTTAGAGCCCAACGATGTGAACAGAAGTTACCGGTTAAGGGTGAACCCTAAAGGGAAGAACCTCTAACCATGTCTATTACTTACCTGTTACTTTCATTACGGTTAAAGGGTAAACTCGAAAGGGAAGGACCTCTAACCATGTCATTATTTCATTGCAGTATCAATTACTTAGCATATCCTGATTGCATGCATTTGTTTCGAGTATTACTTAGGATAGGGTTATGGAAAAGCATAACACCCTAGTGTAAGGTAAATCGTTGATTACGGTCCGGAACGCAATCATGGGTTTACAGGTACATGAGGGTGGTGTGTGATTCTAATTAGGCTATTGGTAGACAATTAGTACGAGTCCAAAGTATCGGGAGTGTGGTGGGTTAGCTGCGGTACACCCTATATATAAGCATAAACGATACTGCGGAAACGGACTAGGAGTCTGACCAAGAACCTACCCATTACTTTATAATTGCCTCGTCATTAGATCGTTGATTAATAGCTAGCATTTTCAATAGGAGCATTTTACATAAGCTTCAATTAGTTTTGTTGGAGCCTTCCTTGTTGACCACCTCTACGAAAAACCTTAAATTTTGTATACTCTGACACTCCCTGTTAGTCGAAATCCTGTTGTCTGATCTTAATAAAGTTGGTCAGAAACTTTTCTAAAGTAGGGGAGACTGCTTCTGGAGTACATCTACCCTCACCAGTTACATACTTTCCCATTTTTTTTTCATTGTAAACTCTCAACGTTCTAACCTTGGGTCAAATGTTAAGGATTCTAAAACTTTTACTTGGCATATTAAACCACTACTTTAAACTTTGTTAAATCATGTTTAATGCATTTCTTAAAACCTACTTATCTTTTTACAACACCTTTTATTTCATAGAAACCTTCACTTGAAAGGAATTTCGGGACGAAATTTTCTAAAGTAGGGGAGACTGTAACATTCCCCAATTTTCTAATAAGTTAATTATAACTTTAGAGACCTAAAGTGACACTAACGCAAAATTGTAGAACTCGAGTTTTAACATAACGTTTGAGGTAGTATTGTAATACTCCAAATTTTCGTAACCTTAACTTTAATACTACTAAAATTATTATTTAGTTCCAAAATACTAATCATTAAGGAATGAAATTATACTACGTACAAGTTTCCATTTTTATTTTGTTAACCACTTTGATAATTAGTAAAAATAATAAATGATATATAACTTGAATTTATCGAAACTGTAATAATAATTGGGTTGTAACCTACTAAGCCATTTCTTTTAGATATAATAACCAATATTAAACTCCAACTTTTAATGTAGCTAGACAATTGAGTAACCGTCGGAAATTTCGAAACCGTGGCATATTTCGTAACCTGCAATTTCATTTGATGACCATTTAAGGTGGGACAAATGATTAGCCACGTAACCGAATGGAACTCTGTTCATACGAAGCTTAAAAACAACCCATACCTCACCGAACGACATCTTCCTCTCGTCTCTCTTTGTATCTTTGACCATTTTCCGACCACCACATTCCGGCCGAACCATCATCTACAACTTCTCGGCTCTCCCTTTTGGGAGCAAATCATGATGTATGAGGCAGCAGCGTTTTGGGTTGTTTGACTACGTGGAGGGTACTCCGGAGCTGCAAACGGTGGTAAAATAACACCGGATTATATGGGTAACGACTGGTACAACATAGCAACAAATGGGACATCAACGGTGTACAATCGGGTGTAGTTTTAGGATCAATTTGAGATATTCAGGGGCTACAAAAGGCGTCTAAACAACCATCGGGTTGAGGTAATCTTCCCACCATCCTTTTAGTCACGTAATTTCAAATCAAAACACTACGACTCGAGTCGTTCTATGTACTTAACCAATTTCACATCCTACAAATTTAACGTATCAATATCGGAACATATAATAACTTGGTAAATACCTAAATAATTTCATAACTTTACCACTATATATATCTAGTACTGTATAACAGATATATGTATTAAAAGTACTTTGAACGTCTCCTTTGTTGATCTATACACACATAGACATTCTTAGTTAATGTATATAATCAGCTACAATTGTATTATAAATATTGATTCATATTAAAATTAGTCAAACATTTTTTTTAAGTAGAGTTTAGCTAGTCGATCATCATTCACATAAATTATTTATGGTGTTCGATAAACTTGTAACTATTGAGTTATGTAGAGTTCCATTTCATACTTTGTAAATTGAAGTTTCTAATTCTATAATTAAACTAGTACGACATTCTTGTCAAACTTAGTATTTATTCCATTTTACCCAGCTTAGTTATATATATACACTTTTTAAATAAAACCTTTTATCAAACTAAGTATTATTTTGTGATGCTAAATTAAGTTACGGGTTACATTTTGAATATCAAGAAATTTAGATAGTTATTAAACACCATATGTTGTAATCGTGATCTTAAATGAGATGCTAAATTAACTACGAACTCAAAACCATAACCGCAAGAAGCACATGAATAATTCATGGTAATATCGACTAAACTTATATTTAATTTAGTCCATGAATCCTATGGTGAAATTAACCCCGAAAATATTTATATTTAGGTTGCGACGCTATAATTTCTTGTCAAGTTGATTGACATGTTTAAGGTTCCAGCTTAATTCATTGATACCTATTAAATACTTGCAAGTTCATTACTACAATCAATGTGAGTATATCTTTCCCCTTTTTCATCTTTTACTATTTTGGGGCTACTCATGTACACTATTATCAAATGTTATTCTTATACTTAATGCAATTCTCATGTATGTTTGCCTTATGTGATTTGGTGTGTATTTATGCTTGTCAAAATCATTAATCGCTAGCCGGCCTATCATTTCAATGAATAGTATTATGATATACCCCCTTGAGACTCTGTTGAGAGAATCTTGGTCATTGTCTTGTTAATTCATTATTCAGTTGGTTATTCATGTGTTAGTCTCATTCATAGGCTTGGTTTTTACTGATACTACTTATTACATAATTGCAAATGGTACCGCACATGAATTGCTAAACACTTTTCTTACTATATGTATTCAAATCAGAGTATGCTCATCAATACATTTTGTATTGACATATACTATTTTCGTACATGTTTCAGGTTATTTTGCGACGCTTCTTTTTAGCTTTTGGATTTATATTTAAGCTTTGAATTTATTGTATTTTAGTTAGACTGGACGCTTTAGAACTATTGCATACTGTAATTTACTTTCAATGTAAAATTATTCAAACCAATGTATTCAAATTTACACTTTAGTACCATGAGCTATTGAACAATCGTCACTACGTGACACCTCGATGTTTCCGCCATCGGTTGGGGTGTTACAGATTGGTATCAGAGCCATGGTTATAGGGAATTAGGTTATTAGAATGCCTTTTAGCCTAGTCTATAACTAAGCTTACATTCACGAGTCCTCTCGTGTATATTCCTCTTTATTCTTATATTTTCTTCCAAGGTAGTTTTGCTATGATACTTTCTCGTTATTCTTTCGGTATTTTGCTTGGTAAAGAATGCGCTCGTACTTTACAAACGAAACGATATCACCAAGTTAGGAGTGACATCCATACCTTGTGATTAGTTTCATTCCTCTATATGTTATACATCTTTGGAATATATCTTTGGGATAGGAGTGACATTCACACCTCAAAGAAAAAAAATACGCCTGAGCCAAAGGTTGCTCAGTAACGGAGAAATCAACAGTACAAGTAAAGCCGGACATACAATATTACGAAAATGTACCAAAGCTGAACCGAATTAAAAGTTGAAACTGAAAACAGATAATGACACGAATCGAATCTCAAAACTTATATCAGATACATACAGAACAAATCAACTCAAAACATATCATATACTAAAATACGTGACTATACGTGCCAATAAATAAGTCACGTAATACAGAAGCACCCACGAGCCTAAACAGATGTAACACCCCAATCGATGGCGGAAACATCGAGATGTCACGTATGAATGATTGTTCAGTAGCTCATGGTAATACATAAGTTTAAATAATCCTTCATTTCATTACAATATTGAATTACATTAAATGTCTTGAAGGAAATCTAATACATCCAATAATCAAACAAAGCTTAAAACTTCAAATATCTTCTCATGCTAGGTCTAGACTTCAAGCATTAATATTTCCTGTTGAGTTCGGAAAAATGGGGGGGGTCAACTAGAAGTTGGTGAGAATACATAAGCCAAGTCAAGCAATAAGTTTTAGAAGAATAAAAGTTTAGCAATTCATATGTCTAATGTAAGTTTAAGTCTACATGAATAAACATGAAGTATAGTATGCACATAATCAAACCTCCGACAAGTTTAGGTCCATCCCGCATCCACGGTTCACCTTAATATAACGTTGGAACGATAACAATCACCCGCGCTCCCCATAAAAGATGGTCAACGAATCTAGGTGGGTTTGTCAATCCAATAGATCTATCACTGTATTTCGCCGGCTTGGCCACAGCTAATGATTATGTAAGTTGAAGTTTAAGTCTAATAGTGTTTGTCTAAGTCATGAGGCATTAAAGTTTACAACTAGACATGTATGTAGAATTGCTTAAGTATAAAGTTTCAAGTAACATAAATCATAAAAAAAAAACTAATCATAAAAAGTTTTAGTTAATTGTTTGATAAAACAAGTTCTAATGGAAATTGTTCAAAATATATAATCAATTGTATACGTTTATAGAAAAAAAATAAGAATTAGATTTTAATCCTTTAAGGGCTTAGGATAATTATTTCAATTACAATGATTATCTAAAATGAGTTTCATATTAAGAGATTTACATGCTACGTAAATTGCAATGACCCATTTATAACGGTATGTTTTTTTTTTATTTCATAGATTAAAATAATTTAATAAAATTAGTTTGAACAAAAACTGATAAGTATTAAACTAGTACTAAAAAAATAGTTAATTGGATGACAAACATTAAATAATTTGATATGGGTTTATCATTTTAAATAATTATTAGAAAAAAGAAAATGTTTTAAACTTCAAATAAGATGCAAAAGAAAAGTTGAGATATGAAGTTTATTTAGTATAAAGGATATGATAGTCCATGTGCCCCAATTATTAGTTTCTTAAACAACAACTTCCCAAACTTGACCAAATTAGGAACAAAGGGCACCTCAAACACATCTTCATATGTGTGTTTGGCAGGAAGCTCGAGATCGAGAAAAAAGAATATAAGACTCACAGTGTCGGAGGAAAAGGTGGTGATGGCGAGCGCCAGAGATTAAGACCATTAAGGGACGGTGGTCTGGAGTTGACGGTTGTCGGTTACCAGTGTCCTGTCGGGAGGACGGAGCGGCGTCCGTTTGACACAAGCAGAAGGGAGGAGACCAAGAAGGTATGGAATGTGGTTCACGACGGTGGTGGATGTTGCGAAACCGCTAGTTCAATACGGGTTTGTAGACGGATTTATCCAGCACACGCCAACCCACAAGAGATCGATAGAGAGTTGGGTCAAGAAATGGTTGATACAAACTTTATGGTTCAACTTGTTTGTTTCATTTCTATACATGACTATATATACACATACAAACACAACAAAGATGGAGATAAAAGCTCCTCTAGACTTTGACTCAATAATTATACTTTGACTCAATAATTACACATAATTCTTTGACTCAAGACTTTGACTCCAAGAATTATGTTGTCAAGACTTTGACTCTTGACTGAAGGCTTTGATATATATATATATATATATATATATATATATATATATATATATATTGAAACGAATTTATATCTTTCTTGTTTGAGATTATAAATGTAATTGGAAAAATGATTAGCTTTAAATAAGAAATAAAAAAATCATTAGTTTGAAATAGAAAATAAAAACACCGTCTTATAAAATGACGATTTTATAATAGAATTAGGATAGGACATATGTCATGATTGAAGATTTTTTTTTTTTTTTTTTTTAAGTACAATGATAAAAGGAACTTAGAAAAATAGAGTGCACGGATAAAGATAAGAATACTTAGAAATAAATTAGACTTTATATCATGGATCGGGAAATACTTTAATGCAAAATAAATGGGAAAATTCGTGAGGTTACAACAGAGGGGTACACAAATAGCTAGTCCATGCACCTATGACATGGTGTGTGTGGCGTACACACATTCATCTCCAGAAACAGAAACATATATCAAAAGTCAGAATCAGATCTAGGATATATCCATACGTCACTAAGGGACCATGTTAAAGACGCCGTGATTTTGATTACGCACTGTCACGGAAAGTGTTCATGTCGCTGACACCCCAACGACAAGTCAAAACAAACTGCTCGGGTGACAGAGTACAAAAGCTAAGGCCATGTAAATAATTACAGGCAAACTAAAAATGAAACTAACTGGAACATGCGGCCATGAGTACAAGTCAGAGGCATGGCATGCTATGACACACAAACAAACAAACTGACAAATACACACCGATCCAAGTAACGAACCAATTATACGACTAACGAACCCGTACACATGGAAGCAAACGAAAGTTATACTATGAATAAAAGAAAACAGAATCCGTACTACAAAGTAACGGACCGAATTTATATAAAAATATATATATACTATGAAGAGAAGGAAACGGAATCCGTATCTTAATTTAGCCAAGCAAAGCAGAACCAACAAAACGTCCTCAACAATTAGGTAAACCTACATTTTAATATAGTCGAACACATTTAAAAAGTTTAACACATTATCCGATGTATGACCTTATTGGTTTCTGGCGACGAGGACTGTTATAACCCACATAACACTTAGCAATAAAATACTTGCTCCAAATTATTTACATCTATCAATCGAAGCCAAAACAGTTTACTTCTAAAAAATGTTAATTAAATATTTTATAAAAAAAGACTGATAGAAAACTATATAAAATTATGTAACGTCAACCATTTAAGATTAACCATTGTAAATGTGACGATAAGTGCATGATGGTTTCAAAAATATAATATCCTTCCTACATCTCATCTTTATGAAAAATAGATTAAATTATCAAACCCATAAAAATATTTGAAATCATATATTTTGTTTCATATTACTCAAAAAAATCTATGGCCATTCAACCGAACATTCGTCTAAGAAACATTTGCTCTCAATTTCTTAAAGCAACACAAATACAAGAAATTAATTAACAACCAATCAGTATAGTCACTTAGATATTATATACATAGCAATATTAGTGTTCTCTTTGTTTACTTATTTATTTATTAATTTTTTTTAATTGGTTCGCAAAGTAGGAATCTAACAACAAAAATAAATAAATAAATAAATAAAATAAAAGAAAAACCAATAGACCAACCCAACCGATTTACAAAAAGCAGAAACACGATGGCCGGAAATCAATCGGTGCATGTCTAACTTTAATCAATTGTAATCAGAGGGCTTAAATCTTTACCTCACGAACGAGAACGAAAAGAATGGATCTAACTTTAATCAATTGGCTTGATCGGAAGTTGGAAACAAATAAGTTCTATGGCAACTTTGAAAGTCAACAATTTGTATTACCATATAATCCTTTCCTTTTCTCTGTGCATATCCGTGTTGAGAAATCTAAGTAAAGTGAATAAAATTAGAAGTATCTAAACTATAAAAATGTCATCTGCCAATATTTGATTAATAAATATTATTATTATTATTATTATTATTATTATTATTATTATTATTATTATCATATTCTAATATAAAAAAAAGGTAATTGGGTCGGGTATCACCTAATCCTAGGCCCGACCCAAACCCACTAATTTTTTTTAAACTAATTCCTAACCTAACATAATACCTGTCGGGTTACAAAAAATAGTCGTTTTTTCTCCGTTTTTTATATAGCACTATGGTACTCATTGGAAAGATAATAAAACGCTCGTTAATTTGTGTAATTTTTTTCTTTAGAAAATCTCGTATATAAAAGATATTAACATTTAAAAGTTATGGGAGGAAACATGAGAGAGAAAATAATAAAGTTTTAATATTTACATTTAGTAGATTAGGTATTTAATATATTATGTTAAATCATATTAAACCATATATATTCTTTTTTTTAATTGGTCTAGAGTTGGCACATCACATTCTATGTGGCATCTCTCAAAAGAGAGGTTGCATAATATTATGACATGTCATTAAAAATGCTTTGGTTTATTATATATACAGATACAGATTATTATTATTATTTTTTTACATTCTAGAACTTCGATAATATTTTGAACCAAAGTGCTTTGGTTTTACAAATTGAAAAAAAACAATTAATAATCTTATTTTTAATATAATTCATGTTTAAAATTTCCAAATATTACAATTCTACCCCACTAATAAAAAATTTTGTCCTCAAAATTGCTAAGTATGGGTAACAAGAAAATTTCTATGTAACAATTTTCAGATATCGCAAAGGTATAACGACACTACATACTAAACGAATTATTAGGCTATCGGAATGACATGTAAACGGGAACTGAAAAGAATCAAAATTTCACACGAGATCAGACGAAGTCTACATATCGAATATCAGAGTACTTATGTCGTAAACGGGTTTAGAATGGCAAGTCCTCTAGATTATATAAAACATATAATGGTCATGAATCGAATTGCACAATCTAAAGCAGTAGGCATAGTCAAAGAGCATACATATCACATTCGCAATTAACCGAAAGCCGTACCTGGGGCATTGGCGCCATTATTAGCATCAAGTGCAAAAACTCATCCTCCAACAGGTCTATATGTGCGTGAAAGGATCGATAACAAACAAAGATTGATCAAACAAGTTAGTTTCAGGTGCGGAAACCCTAAAACTATCACAAAATAATAATCAAACAGATTCAAACACACAGATCATCATTTTCAAACGTTTTCATTAATAAAACACTTGTTTACACGTTGAAATATAGATACAATCAAGGTATGAACGATAAACAGGTTTAACAAAACACTAGAGAGAGTTTCTGAAAGTGGAGGGAATAATAATGATCAAAAGTTACATTCAAAAATCAAACTTGTCTATTTATAGACTGCACATTCGCCCAAACTGTTTGTGCGAATGTGCAGGTTCGCCCAAAACAACCGGTCGAACCAAGTTCTACTATAATCTAAATCTTCATTCGTCCAAACTGTCTTCCTTCGCACCTTTTCATGCTTTCTTCGCACCTTCGATATTACCAAAACATATTATGTATTACAATCCAAAGCTTTAGTCGCACTTTTGCATCTACAAACTCCCCCTCGACTATTGCTTGGATTGTGATACATAATATGTTTTGGTAATATCGAAGGTGCGAAGGAGAGTTTTAATAGGTGCGAAGGAAGCATGAAAAGGTGCGAAGGAAGACAGTTTGGACGAATGAAGATTTAGATTATAGTAGAACTTGGTTCGACCGGTTGTTTTGGGCGAACCTGCACATTCGCACAAACAGTTTGGGCGAATGTGCAGTCTATAAATAGACAAGTTTGATTTTTGAATGTAACTTTTGATCATTATTATTCCCTCCACTTTCAGAAACTCTCTCTAGTGTTTTGTTAAACCTGTTTATCGTTCATACCTTGATTGTATCTATATTTCAACGTGTAAACAAGTGTTTTATTAATGAAAACGTTTGAAAATGATGATCTGTGTGTTTGAATCTGTTTGATTATTATTTTGTGATAGTTTTAGGGTTTCCGCACCTGAAACTAACTTGTTTGATCAATCTTTGTTTGTTATCGATCCTTTCATGCACATACAAAGTGGTATCAGAGCCATTTCGGATCAAACAACCACAAATTAATAATCTCTCAGTTGATTTGGACCCAATTTTGGTCAAAAAGTTTCTGTTTTCAATGAACAAACTGATGTGATAAGATTTTGATCGATTACACCTTGATTTCGAGTTTAAATCGGATAATTCTCTTTATTAAAGTTGTTCCAAATCAATTCCGATTCAAAACCTGATTAAGATCATCAAAATCCATCAACATTTGATAAACATGATCAAAATTAACTGATTTTCAAAGTATAACCGTTTTTGAAATCACAGGGGTCGAACGAGAGAGTTTGGTCGAAAGTGGAAATCATTTGGGTCGAAAGAGGGATTTTGTGTACGAAGGAGGTGTTTTTAGTGGTCGAAGGAAGACTTTTATTGCTTATTTTTCACATTCGTCCATTTGTTTCACCTTCGTCTGATCGAACGGTCGAAGGAGCCAGAAAAACGGTCGAAAGAGAGACTTAAGTGGTCGAAGGAGATTTTGTTGTTTTAGTTCACATTCGTATTCATTAAAAACGGTCGAAGGAGAATTATATTTCTCATTCGCACGTCCGTTTATACGAAGGAGAATCCTGTTTTAAAACATTTTTAATCTTTTCGTGTTTAATCGTTTGCAGGACAAGATGTGGAACTTTCCAACAACGCCTAGACCTACTCAAGCACCACAACAGCAGACAACACAAGATCCGTGGTCCATTGCAGCTCAGAAGACTAGTCAACCATCACAGCCGATCAATTATATGGCAATGACTAGTTCGGTTCCACAACAAGTTGTTCAACCATTACCACAACCGATTGACAACTATTGGGGAGTCGCAGCAGTAGCAGTCCATTCACAGACGACCAACGCTATATCCACTCTTATTCATGATCTATCTTCTGGAAGCGGCAATCGTCCACCAAAGCTAATGGACATGAAGGAGTACAATACTTGGAAGACTAAGTTCAAGATCCATGTTGAGGGACAAGGACTTGAGGGAGCCGAGGCATGGCAAATGATTGTGAAGGGTTACGTTGCTCCTATTCTGGAGAATACTGGAGAACCGATCCCTTTGGAGAATTTGGCGGATGACGAGAAGAAAAGGTTTGCGATAGAGAAGAAGGCATTCTCTCAGCTATCCCAAGCGATCAACACTGATCTTTTGCATCAGTTTGGATCATGTACAACATCCAAACAACTATGGGATATGCTGAGAAATCGACATGATGGAAATGAAAAGACAAGGAAGCTAAGGATGGAAGAGCTTCGGAAGGAGTTTGAAAACTTCAGTTACATGGGTAATGAGACCCTAAAAGAGTTGGTTCCACGGTACTGCCATTTGCTCACTGAACTGTCGAGCTATGAGATCAGCATTCCAATGTCGGAGTTAGTAGATAAATTTGCTGATGCTTTACCACCCTACTGGAACCAACACATCGAAGTGTTAAAGGAGAAGGATGCTTACCAGTATTGGACTATTAACGAGTTCATTCAAAAGCTGGAAAACAAAGAGATGGAGGAAAAGAGAAAAGCTAAGAGAGCTCAGATTCCACAGAATCCTGATTTATATGTGAGTGGTACATCTAACTCTCTTTCTGCTTCAAGCACCACCTCTAATGTTGCACCTCACATAGCATGTGTGTCTAACGTTGTTGAACCAACAAAAGCACCCATTAACTACCTTGCTCAAACTTCTTCCTACACACCATCATACACACAACAACCTTATCAAACACCAAACTTTATTCCACCTTTTTCATCTTTACAACAAGCCGCATGCTACACATCAAGTCAACCTCAACAACAACAACAATATCCTCCTCAAATGAATCAGATGCAGATTACTCAAGCACAGTCAAGTCAAAACCCGATTGTGTTAGAGACCTCAAACCTTAACAATGTGACTGTTGAAATTGCTCAACAGCATGTTGCTCTTGTATCTGCTATGGTTGCTTCTTACAACGGGTTGGTAGCGAGTCAAATTGGTAACAACAATCTCACCAATGAGGACTACGCTCAAATCGACAAAGAGGAGATGGAGTTGATGGACATTCAGTGGGCTTTTGCAAGCATTATGAGGAGAGCCACTGACTTTATTCAGAAGACTGGCAGAACTGATCTCTCAACTTCTCCCAACACCACATACGGATTCAACAAAGCAAAAGTTACATGCTTCAACTGTGGTGAGAAGGGACATTTTAAAAGAGAGTGCACACAGCCAGCACAGCAAGGTAACCGAAATCCTTTCAATTCTACATACCAAAACAGACAAAACCAAAATCAAAATCAAGTGTCTTACAATAGTCCCAACATCTCAAGCTTTCAACCACAAAACAATTATCAGAATCGTCAACAAAACACCAACACTAGACAATCCACAACTCAAAACCAATCTCAACAAAATCCAGACCGAACTATTGTTCCTATCACTACACCTAACACACAAAACCAAAACCAAACTGACAATCAAAACCAAGCACTTGTGATCCAAAAGGATGAAGGTTTTGATTGGACTGGAATGCAATTGGGGGTGGAGGAGATCACTGCTGGGAATGTGGCTTGTGTAGCACAGCAGATGAGTTTGGATGAGAATGAGGAGATTGAAGAAGAGGTTGTGATTGAAAAAGTGTCGGAGTTGAAGATTGAGGAAGTCAATGAGGATGTGATTGCTGAGAATGAAGACAAGAGATCGGGGATGATTCTTGATTCTGTCACTGATGTTGGAGACCAAGACGATTCAGCTTACTCGGACATGGAGAGTGAATCTGATTCAGAGGCTAGTGTGAATTCACTAGATGATGACATTGACCAACTGTTAGCTGAAGCTAATTTCCTGATGACCCGCAAGTCATGTATGGTGGATGATGCGTGCACCAAGATTGACTACTCCAAATTTTTCGCAGGGAAGGAAGCTCACTTCGCTTTGATGGCCATGACAGAACCTCCTAAGCTGGTAAGTTCTGAAACTCAATCTCAAGCGTGTGTTAAATGTGATAAATGTGCTGATTTTGAAAAACTGACTGATGAAAACAAGCTTCTCAAGGTTCAACTTGAGAGTGCCAAAATCAATTGTCAGATTTATCAAAAGGACTTAAAAGATTTCAACAAAGTTCTTGATGGTTATAAAAAGGATGTGTCTGAACTTAAAAAGACATTATCAATCAAACAACTTGCCATTAATAATTACATTAATGAAATGGAAAACACTAAATTAGAAATGGCAACCATCAAGTGCTTTGCGGAAAAAAGTTAACAAGAAATTAGAAAGTTACAAGCACATAGCATATGTAGTCGACCATATCATTGAAGAACCCTCCCAGTCAAATAGTGCAAACTATAAGTCGGTCCCATCTCCGGTATTGTTTGAGAATCACACTTTACATGCAATTCCACCGGAGACTTTAATCAATCCTGATTCCACACCAGAAAATGAGCCTAACACTTCCAGTGTCGGGGATCCATATTCTGATGTGAGACCAGTACTGGGAAATAATGAGGGTGTGGTCGCTACTGATGATTCAGATGAAGAAGATGAAACATCTGAGACGGTTGAAAGTGATAGTGATATCCCTGATGAAAATCATATAATCACTACTGAGCCAGTCTCACCGTCTCAGATCATTCATCCAATGGCAAATGCTCATCGTAAAAATGAGGTTAAGAAAAATGAAAAGTTTGTTGGTAAGAGTTTTGAAAAGAAAGAGGTAAAGAAGGTTGAGAAAAATGTGAGAAAACCAGTAGAAAAGAAAAATGAAACCAAATTTGAGAAAAATGGGGTAAAACCGGTTGATAAGAAAAATGAGCTTAAATCTGTAAAATCTAATGATGTGAGCAATGAATCGTGTGATAAACCTGTCAAAATCTTCTATCAGATGCAAGGCTCCGATAAGATTTTATCCGATGATGAATATCCGATTAAGTTTGTCAATTATTCAAAAATAGAAAAGATCTGGCAGGAAAGTACGATTTGGTTTCCAAAATTTGAAAGGACCAATGACATTCCTCAAGAGATTTTAGACAAAATTTATTCGGATAAAGATGCAAAGGTCAATGTCACACAATTTGTTTTGCCTGTTCATAAAGAAAATAGTTTTATTGAACCGACTTACTCGAAGGACCCAGCTCCTGAGAGTTTAAGGAAACAATGCATGGTCGATCGATATCCCATTGCTAGCTTTTCCAAGTCGCCAATCAAGGACAACTATGAGGAATACCGTGCATGTTATAAGTGCGGGGAACGGGGACATTTACTTGCCGCCTGCCCGTACGTACGACACAAAAGGCACGAGGTGGAGATGAGGCAATATCATGATTATCCGGTTGACAACTACGGATATCAACAAAGACGGCATTTCCCTCAGCAAGAATCTTATCATAATCAAAACAATTTTTACAACAAGAGGGAAAACCGTCCGATGACGTATGATAAGCGCAACCGGATGACCACTGATAAATCTGCTAAGAAACCTATGATGAACTCAACTGCTGATAACAAAAAGGTTGCTCCTAAACCTAATGGAAAACAAGCAGTTGGACCTGTCTCTGTTAAATCAGAGAAGGTAACCAAGAAGGTCACTTTTAAAGATGAAGTAAAGAAACCAACCGAGACTTCAAAATCTCAGATACGGATCTTGAAAAGATCTGAGCAATCTTGGTCATCTAAGGAATCTGAAGGAGCCTCTACTTCATAGAATGAGAAGAGTGAGAAAAAGAAAATTGTGAGTGAGAAGAAAGGGGTTAAAGTAACCCAAGATGTTTGTGATTCAAAAGACTCTTTGAAACAACCTGTTCAAAGACCCAAGACCAAACAGGCTTGGGTCCCCCGAAAGAACTAACTGCTTTACTTTAAATGTGCAGGGAGCTCCAGCTGGCCCTGTTAGCAGCCTATGGATTGTTGACAGTGGAGCTTCTGGTCACATGACAGGGGACCTCACGCTACTCTTTGACATCAAAAACATTAACGGAGGTTATGTGGCATTTGCTGGTAATAAGGGAGGATACATTACTATGGAGGGTAGTGTAAGCAATGGGGTCGTAACATTTGAGCGGATATCTTACGTGAAACAGATAGACTATAATTTGCTCAGTGTTAGTCAAATTTGTGATAAACAATTTTCTGTGTATTTTGATGACAAATCCTGCTACATCTTGAAACCTGGGTTTGAGCTACCGAAAGAGTGGGTGATGCTGAAGGCACCGAGAGTAAACAACTTGTATATTCTCGACATGTCCAAAGCAATGACCACCCATGGCCAAGTCACGTGTTTCCTCTCCAAGGCTATAGAAAAAGAATCGATTATGTGGCACAGGAGAATGGGACACATCCATTTGCGAAAGATGAATCAGCTTGTGAAGAATGAACTTGTCACGGGAGTTAATGTGAAACACTTCCATTTGAATGACAAGTGTATCAGTTGCAAGAAGGGAAAGCAGCACAAACAATCCCATAGACCAAAGAAAGTCAATTCCGTTGAGCTGCCACTTGAACGTTTACATATGGATTTATTCGGTCCAGTCAAACGTAAAAGTCATGCCGGGGAGTTATACTGTCTTGTGGTGACTGATGATTATTCAAGATTTTCATGGGTAATGTGTTTGCATCAGAAAAGCGACACTTTTGATAACCTGAAGGTTCTGTTTACACGTCTGGAGAATATATATGGTCTGAAGATCAAAAGAATCCGGAGTGACAATGGGACGGAGTTCAAAAACGCTCAGATGGAGGATCTTTGTGCAAACAAAGGAATTCATCATGAATATAGCGCTCCGTATACACCCCAGTAGAACGGTGTCGCAAAGAGAAAGAACAGGACTCTAATAGAGACGGCGAGAACTATGCTTGCGGATTCAAATCTTCTAGTCATGTTCTGGAACGAAGCTATTTACGCGGCATGTTATACTCTTAACCGTGTTTTGACAGTGAAGAAATTTGGAAAGACTTCTTATGAACTGTTGAACCGACGCAAGCCGAATCTAGAGTATCTAGAACCATTTGGTGCCCTGTGTACAATGCTGAATCCTTCGAAAAAGTTTGCACCAAAGGCTGAAGAAGGTTATTTTGTTGGATATGCAACCCCATTAAAACGAGTATTCAACAAAAGAACTAGTAAAGTCGAGGAGCGGACAAACGTCAAAGTTCAAAGATATACACAAAATGTACAGGGTGGAGGACCAGATTGGATGTTTGATTACAAAGACTTCTTTGAATCATTCAATCTAGATAGCATGGTTGAAGAAGCTGTACTTCGCTTATACTACGAGGTCGAAAACGCCGTAACTTCACCGTTAGTGCGTCCGATCACGGTAAACCCCCAAACAGCTTCTAATGATACCACTGCTTCTGTGATGGAAGAAGAGGTGTTCCAAGAGGCTTCTACATCGCTTAATTCATCCGAATCAGAATATGAAGACGATGATGCAACAAGTGAAGCTATTCTGGACAATGCTACAGTGACACCACCAGTGAACCCATCTAATACTGATGCTTCAACATCGAATGTGGGTAATGATCTGGTTTCTACAGAGAATTTGACAACTCAAACGGGAGTACAAGTACCTGATTATCCGGAATCTCGGATACATCGGATACACCCGCTTGAACAGGTTATTGGTGATCCTGGTAGCAGTGTAATGACAAGAGGGCAGCTGAGAAATGCTCAAGCACCAGAAAATATTGGCAACCTTGCTTTATATGCCAAAATACAGAAATCCGGTTTTCAAAATGACTGGTCATTTGCTTGTTATGTTTCGCAGGTCGAGCCGCGGACATACAAGGATGCTCTTTTGGATGACGCCTGGGTGGAAGCAATGCAGGAGGAGTTATTACAATTCCAGAAACTTGGTGTATGGACCTTGACAGATTTGCCCCCTGGAAGAAAGAAAATTGGAACCAAATGGGTGTTTAAATGCAAGAAGGATGACAGAGGAGTCATAGTGCGAAACAAAGCTCGTTTGGTTGTTCAAGGTTTTCATCAGGTTGAAGGAATCGACTACAATGAAATCTATGAACCGGTTGCACGCTTGGAAGCTATCAGAATGTTCCTAGCATTTGCATCATGGAAGAAATTTAAGGTGTATCAGATGGATGTAAAGAGCGCTTTTCTTTACGGTGTGGTCAAAGAGGAAGTTTACGTAGGTCAACCGCCAGGCTTTGAGGACCCGTTTCACCGGGATAAGGTTTATGTGTTAAACAAAGCTCTCTATGGGTTGCACCAGGCTCCGAGACAATGGTATGAGGAGCTGAGCACGTATCTTCTCTTGAAAGGATTCAAACGCGGACTGGTAGACTGCACACTGTTCACGAAACGAACAGGAGATGATTTGCTTCTCGTACAAATTTATGTTGATGATATTATTTTCGGGTCAACTAACGAACTTCTGTGCAGGGAATTTGAACAAGTTATGCAGGAAAAGTTCGAAATGAGCGCAATGGGAGAAATGCAGTTTTTCCTCGGCTTGCAGGTAGAGCAAAGACCAACGGGGATCTTTATTCACCAGACGAAATACGTTTCTGAAGTCTTGAGCCGATTCCAGATGGATGATTCGAAGCCGATGGATACCCCGATACAGCCCAATCACGGGATTGGAGTTGACCTTAAGGGGGAGCTGACTGATCCATTTACAAACAGAGCAATCGTCGGATCTCTGATGTATCTCACAGCGTCAAGACCTGATATAATGTTTGCGACATGTCTTTGTGCGCGATATCAATCGAAGCCGAAACAGAGTCATCTTGCAGCTGTCAAGCGTATCCTTAGATATCTGAAGGGTTGTCCATCGAAAGGACTTTGGTACCCTCATGATGATAATTTTGACCTAATCGCTTTTAGTGATGCAGATTGGGGCGGCTGTGACAAAGACAGCAAATCCACAACGACTGGATGTCAGTTTATGGGGAGCAGGCTCGTGACCTGGAAATGCAAGAAACAAACCGCAGTTGCACTATCCACATGTGAAGCAGAATACGTTTCAGCATCGAGCTGCTGCTCACAGGTTCTTTGGATCCAACAGCAGATGGTGGATTACGGTTTGCAATTTCTTAAAACCCCTATTTACTGTGATAATGAAGCCGCAATCGCATTAACAAAAGACTTAGTAAATCACTCAAAGGCTAAACATATCCGGATTAAATATCATTTTATCCGTGATTGTTATGCTAAAGAGTTGATCGATATGGTCAAAATCCACACTGATTATCAACGCGCAGATCTTTTTACCAAAGCTTTTGACAAATCCAGATTTGATTATCTTTTAAAAGCTAATGGTATTAAAGAAAAACAGGACTGATCACCACCTCAGTCTATCACTTTTTAGTTTAAATTTTTACTGCTTTTCAGAAAAATTTCGAAAATCCAAAAACATTGAAAAATTTAAAAATCCATAAAAATTGAAAAATTTCTTTGCTGACTGCTATATCTTCTTCCCTTAGATTAATGCCGTCAGATTTCTGTGAACAAACGATATCTGGGTAGTCACATATTTGAAATGCTCCAGCTTATCCTTGGGAACAGTAAATTCGAAAATCTATAAAAATCAGAAAATTCTAAAATGATTTCCTGGAGTATAAAGGGAAATGATAGTACATCAGTGGGGATCTGACACATTCTAAATAATGTAATGCTATATAGGGCGTGTGTCTGAGTCTGTGCAATGTGCTGATAGGGTTCGTAGACCTATTACTGCGTGCCTGATACATACATATCAAACGATTTGTTGTGTGGATGAACTCCTCATGGGCATATGGTCTTAGTACCGTAATTTCGTTTGATAGGGTATCTGTACAAAACTCGGAGGTTTAGGGTCGTTATGTTATTAGTTGTCTGGGGATAGCCTCTCTGATCTTCTGCTGTAAGTCATTACGGACCTAGATCAGACAGGGTGTCATTATAAAAGAGCTATATGCCAAATCCTAAAGTTACCGAATTGAGGAACTTTCCATGTTATATGATGATCAAAGATTATCTATTACATCGTATTGATCATTGATGCGAATCATGATTAATATCAGTCCTCAACCTGGTATAGTGCATATGTTACTTTGCTGCATTGATATGCTGACCTGTATACCTCTATGCATTATATCTTGTACAATTACAGACGACGAAAGCATAATCACGCTTTATGATGAGTCTTTGTGCATTTACTTCTTGATACGGGAGTATGTCGTGTGTGTGGGAACCACAAACAATTGCGTTTATACTATAAATATCAGTATCAGTATAAAGCACTGCACAAAAGTCTGCATGTGAGTTTATGTGGATCACAATATCAGCAGTTGCCAGATCACACATTGTCTTTAATAATAATAATTTCAAAAGGATCAACGGTGTGATCAGATTTCTCAAAAACTGATATGATCCCTTTACCGGAAATCCCAAAAATATTTACAGTTTTTCATTTACATTTCTGCATTTTATTTTATCGTCAAAAATTACAAACCTCAAAAAGATTTTAGGTGTGTTTTAGCATAAACTTTAGAAAATCCAAAAAGATTTTTCATTTTCATCTTATTTTTGATAACTGATGGTGGTTGATGTCGATTTTCTAAACCTTGATACACCATTTTAGCTTTGTAACTTTTAAAATGTGAAAACATGTGTCACACCCTCAAATTTCCACTGCGGGGTTTATACCGCGAGGCGCATGACAAACCAGGATCCCATAGCCATAAGTCACAGGAACGAACTCTAAATGCCCAAACCATTTAGTTCGTTTTCGAAAACCAAGTTTAGTTAAGCTGCGGAAGCGTAAACCAAATTTAAACCTTTTTAAAAACTATGCGCAAAACAATGCGCCCAAATTAAAACCATACGAAAGCATAATATATAATTTATGTGTATGCCCGAGAGCCCAAATGCAGTGAAGTGTACAATGCTTTCTAATCCTGGCACCGGAAGCTAACTACCTGCAAAAGCATGTAAATCGTGTGTCAACATAAAGCTGGTGAGTTCACAAAGTAAAGTAATTTAATATGCAAATGCGCTGGTTTCCAAAACCACGTAAGTAAGTAAGTTGTGTTGGTGCCCCGCACCGTGTAACCACTAGTTCATCGCATGTGAAGGGTAGCTAACCCATTCATGATAACTAAGCGAATATACCGAACTGCTATGTACGTGTAGCCACATAAGTGTGCCGCATGCCTGACATCATTGTCTATCCACAATGATAATGTTTCGTTAAGTTATAGTTCACGCCCGCGCTCCCCGAGCCGGTGTGAGGTTTGTAAAACCTAATAGCGCTATCAACTAATAACCCGCTTGCCAACCCTGGCAAGTCATTCGGTACGTGAGGACTTACAGATGATAGAAATGGTTTAGTTTATCAAGGACACAATTGCGAACTAGAAAAGTAACCGACCCTCATAAGGATCCATGGCATCCCAACCCGGGATGTGTAAGTAGTCCCAAACCGGACTAGAAAATGTTAAGTAAAGTGTCTCATACCTGAGACGCATGCTTTTGAGAAAAAGAGTAGTGAAACTCACCTTAGGTCGCAAGTGAAAATCCAAATTCCACGAATAGTAACGTGCTACCGACTCCCTATTACAAATGTCACTAGGTGAGTATACGTGCGTAACCAACACACCATGTAACTCGTTTATCCAAGACTTTTAAAAGTTCAAAACCGTGTAGTGACACCTAATGACTCTACATGCTCAAGTATGTCCTACGTATCCCGTTGGTGATTATAGTGATTATTATCAGTTTAATACATCAAATACATTTCATACAAGTTTTCACACAAGTACATGTCAATTACATACCACATAGAACTCTAAATAGTCACTTAAAGACCCCGTACACAATCTGCGTTTTTAGGACAGATTGTGCGCTGTGAAAAACAATTTATTTAAAATACTTAACGAATGAATTAGTGTCCCAAATTTTTACTGAATTTTATATTGGATTCACTCGACAATACCTATTTTTTTTTTGTCTTAATTCCAAACACAAAAAATATGAAAATTCGTACAACACAGCTATGTCCAGAAAATTTCCTCAACAGGTCAGTTTAGTAGGAAAATTCTTAAAAATTGTGTATTCATCCAAACGAGATGAATCTACTTGGAAAAGCTCTATTTTTCCAGTATTGACCTACTGTAAAACTTTCATAACCTAACTCCTTGTAAATCTCAAGTTATGACCATTTAAAGTTAACCCAATTTACAAATCCGAAAATCTGATATGACCTCTAATCAATTAAAATTCCAAAAACGACTCAAACGATGTCCAAATCTGATGGTTTTGCCCATTATGAAAAGCTAAGACCTTGTACATTACAATCATGCAAAGAAATCATCAAAACAATCAATTTACCAACCCATTACAGCCCCTACAAAACGTTCAACCGAATCTGCCAGAATCTTAAACTTGCATCCCAAGTAATCTACAAACCCTAATTTTTCATGAACATCCCTAAAACATGTATAACACCTATAGTACTGATTAAACACCATATTAATCATAGCAAAACACATATGTTATCATGTGAAAACCCTAATCATGGCTACTAATAACAATCATCATCAAATCATCAAGAACATCCAAGAACTCCTACACATACATACATGCGATTCTACATATATTATTTTTAGAGTTTTTAAGGTTTTTCAAGTATTATAATTCATCAAAAATCATAAGGATGTATACCTTGCAATGCTAAAACTCCCTAGAGCCTTGAGATTAAACCCGAACTAGCTTGATTAGGTGAAAGATTACTTGATTGCTTGAAAGCCAAGAGAGAAGGGGGGTGGGGGTTTCGCACGGCACAAACAAGAAGAAGAAGTAGGGTTTTATCTTTTTCTTGCCTCCTAATTATAAGAGGGCCTTGCTTGTTCCCCAAGTAATTGGGTTTTAGGGCCCTTCTAGTCCATTAACTTGACCTTTTAATCATGTTATAGCCCAATACCGGACCCAATAATATTAGTCACCCTAAATTGCATAGAAACCATTGTTTTCATTATTACATAACATATTAATCATGTTGCGCACGTAATTTACATAATCTACGTATTATCTTTCAGTTAGGCGATCATTCACAAAAACATGTAATTCACATAAGCACGTACTTCATGTTCACCATAATTCAATTGTACGTATTACTGCTATGTATGCCACATAATTCACCAACGTTTGGGATACAGGACTCATGTGTGTGTTTAACAAGGATTTTCCTACTTATAACATATGTTAGCATCTTGTAACACATGTTAACCTACTTAACTAACCCTAGTTAAGTATCTAGCCATGTATGAACATGTAAGTTTACTAGAGTTCAGTAAAAGTATTTAACCTGAAAATGCGGGGTGTCACAACATGAATGTTGGATGCTTAAAAGTTGGAAAATAATTGGACCGGGACTCGTTTTTGAGATTTGGAAAATTTTCAAAAATCCCAATTCTCATTCGCCCATTCAGTTGGTCGAATGTAGGATTTTCTCTGTTCATTCGTATGTTTTGATTGGGCGAAGGAGAGTGTTCATGAACATTATCACATTCGAACCCTTTTTGCTTCATTCGTATCCTTTCATTAGGGTCGAAGGAAAAAAAAGTTTCTCCTTCGTATGACCAAAACGGGCGAAGGGACAAGCCTATATATATTCATCTTCTCATTCGAACCTCAGTCATATTTTTTCCAGCTTTTTAACTGTAAACTCACCTTGTTGCTCGTTCATTTTACATCATCTCATTGTGTTCGTACATTCACACTGATCATTTTGCTATTACTTTTACAGGTTATCTTCAAGATTTCAGCCTTTAATCTCTGTTTTACTTTACAAGCCCTAACTGATCAAAAACGTTTTAAAACATCATAATTATAACAATTGATGCTCAGGGTTTATTGTGTGTGTGTTTTAGGGGGAGAAATAATCAAAAACATGGTTTAAAACAGGCCTGATTGATCAATTATTGTTTAAACCCTAGTTTTTGGGTGAAAACACAAACACAATGCAAAATTGTTGAATCTGTTAGTTTACAAATGTTTATCGGCATTATTAGGCTTGAATACAATCAAATGGACATGTTCAGAATCATTAGATTTCAAAATTGAAATTTCAAAAACATGAACTGTTTCCTTTGACCAGATCGAATGGGCGAAGGAAGAAATACAAACGGTCGAATGAAGATTAGATGGGCGAATGAAACATTTTATCAAAATCATTACATTCGTACCTTGTTTTTCTCATTCGTACCTATATAAAAACTCCTTCGTACCCCCGTTTGGGCGAAAGAGGAGTTAATGACCAAAAAATTTCAATTTGAAATTTTGACGATTTTTAACGTGTGTTTTTGTTTGTTTTGCAGATTTAACAATGTCTGAACAACAGAAGACGACGGAACAAGCAGGATCTTCATCACAGCCTGCTAAACAGCTAGATTTTGAGAATGCGCACAACTGCTGTGCATATCTTGGAGATGTGAAGAAGCACACTGAATTCGTCGGTATCATTGATTTTCTGAAAAGAAGCAGGGTGATTGATGCCATTGCTACGCCGACAGTTATTTACCGAGATATGATTCAGGAATTCTGGTCTAATGCTAAACTCGATTTCTGGAAGTGCGAATCTTGTTTGACTAGCAAGATTCAAGGACAACGAGTAATTGTTTGCGAAGAAGATTTGAGAGAAGCATTGAATCTGAATGATGATCCAAAAGATCCAAAGGAGTTTACATTCATGGATCAACGAAAGTGCTTTCTCAGGATGAAGTACAACGGACCAATCACTGACGCAGGAGGTTATGATTTAATGAGGAAGAGCATCAGTTCGATGATGGTTGCTTTAGTATTGAACAAACCGTTCAATGTCTCTGGCATGCTGATGTCTCATTTACTGGAGCCCGTGAATGGAACGAGGAATCTGAAGTTTCTTTTATATCCTCGTTTTCTCCAAATGATATTCGATCACAAGTATAAAGAGCTGAAGAGAGATCCTAAACACATTGTTGTTCAGGAACACATGTCATTGAACACACTTGCTAGGATGAAAGCTTATAAAGGTTTGTCTGTTGAAAAACGTCCTCCTGTTAGACGTTTATTTGGACACCTAGCTAGAGTGGATTACACAATCCGGGTGAGGGGCTTGTAAGGAATGTTAATAGTGATTCTGATCAGGATAATCCTTTACATCATGTTGATCCTGACGCTAAGCGCAAGAGACAAGTTGTGAATGTTGGCGCGAAGAGTGGTAAGACAAAGAAACCAGAGATAAGGATTGAGGTTTCTGAACCAGAGAAGAAGAAAAGTACTCAGAGAAGAAATAAGAGAATGGCGAAAAAGGGATTGAATTTAGTTGATGAAGCTTCTATTGATTCAGAAGAGACAATAGAGGTAGAACAATGGAATTCTGATGCTGAAACGGTAGAGACGACTATGCCCAAGGCCACTGAGGCTGGTGCGTCTGCTAGCCAGAACATTGAAGATCAAGGGAACAAAAGTCCTATTCCCGTTGATGTAGAAGAGCTGGGTTTTAATGTTGAAGAGACGTTTGTTGGATCTCCTGTGCAAGCTGCTAGAAAAGAAAAGAAGAAACAGGAGAAGCCAAGCATTAAGAGGAAGAAAGAGATAGAATCTTTGATAGCTGGTAAGAAACTGCCACCAGCTACAAGTTCTAAATCACCGGTTACTGCACCAGTTCATAAGAAGCAAAAGACTGCAACAACATCTAGCACACCACAAACTGAAGAAATACCAATGGATGATGTTAATGAAGCATTGGATAATGTGCTAAAGAAGATCAGAAAAGGTAAATTACCTGATGCTGTTGAACCACCAAAGAAGACAAAAGTATCGGTGGACAGTGATATTATGACTGCTGTGAATCAGAGACTGTCTGAAATGATGAATCTGATTAACAAACAACAGACGGAGATTGAGCAGTTAAAGTCCAATGACAAGAAGATGTTGGAAGTCGTAGTTAAATCAGCGGATGATAATGAGACTTTGAAGAAGACAATCAAGAGATTGAAGAGAGAAAATAAGAAGTTGCTAAAGCATGAGCAACGAAACACCAGAAGGATCATAGTCTTGAAGGAGGAGAACAAACAGTTAAAGAAGAGTAACAAGCATATGGATGATCTGATCAAGAACTTGTACTCTCAAGCTCCTCAACTTCAAGCTGGTGAAGTAGAAAAAGAAAGAGAAGAAGAGCAAGTTGATTACGAATTGTCTGATGAAGAAGAAGATGATGAACTTGATGAAGATGCTGGAAATGAGACAAAGAAGAAGAAGAAGAAGGATGATAAGGATGATGGAGGATCAGATGATGGTTCAAGTGATGGAGACGGCTCTGCATTTGATGATAGTAGTGATGATGATGATGATGACGTTGATAAGTTTACATACGAGAAGCGTGACTCAGATAAGGGTGGTGAATCGAGCTCTAAAGCTCCTGGTGAAAATGTTGATGAAGATATATTCTGGAACGAGAAATTGCAGTCACTGTCTGAAGAAGATAAGAACATGTATCGCCAGATGCTCACTGATCGAGTCTGGACGATCGACATGACTAGTAGGTTTCCAGAAATATTTGAATCAAACAATAAACAATTCGAGTTGGAGTATGATGACCCTGATCTTGAGGATGGAGAAGTTTCGGCGGCAATTTCGAAAGAGATACTTGAAGGTTTAGCAAAGCAAGTAGGCAAGACGTTGGAAGAATTACTTGCAGACAACTTCATTCCTAAAATACCTGAAAAAGAAGCTGGAAATCATTCGGATGATCGTGATGTTCCTGCTTTCGAGGAAGTTGAAATGGAAGACATTACGAGCGAAGAATATCCATAATATTTCAGGACAAATCAAGATTGTGGATTTTCTTTCTCAGATGAACTGCTAAACCATGCCGAGAAGCTAGCAAAAGAAAAGAGCAAAGTCTTTGAAGATGAAATCTTTAAAGGGCATAACAAGCCACGGTTCGAGCAGTCAGAAAGTTTGAAAGAGTTGTTAAAGAAGTTGAAAGAAAAGGAAAACAATCGTCCGAAACCTGATATTCAAGGAAGCTTTTACAAACTTCACAATAGGATTTTCAAAGGTCGAGCATTGGCCTGGAAGTTTGTTAAAGAGTTGAGATGCTTCGCAGTAAAGTGGGAGAAGGGGATCTTGTATTTCGACAAGTTTCATCACTTGAAGACCCTTCCCTATTGGGCAATCAGAGATATTTGTCGTCACCGTTTAACGGGAGCGTCAAATAGTCAGATTACTTATTTTGCTGAGAAGATGACTAGAGAAAGCCGAACCAAGTGGGACTTGTTTACACCACAATATCCAAAGAGAATTGTTCATAAGAAGGATATTGATTTGATAACTGGTATGCCCAAGGTGACGTTAAAATACAAACCACCGCGAGTGTTGAAAAAGATTCCTTTGATGCCTATTCCACAACACTTCGCCAAAGACTTTATCTGGTGGTATTATGATTGGAAGATTGCAGAGGCCGTGATTGTGTTGAAAGACGGAGAGACGAATTACAAGAAAGTGCATATCTTTGATCCCATGTGGTTAATAAACTGTTCACATGAGGATATTATCATGCTATTCTACAATCCAATCTATTCAGATGCAAAAGATGCTGAGCAAGCAGGAAAGTACCAACGTGTGGTATTTCTATGCTTTGCGTTTGATATCAATGCTGGGTGTGACTATGATGAAAAGTTGGGAAAGTTTGTGGAAAAGCAAAAGGTGCCAGAGCTGAAAACGAAGAAGCAAAAACAATTTCATGAACTGGTGTTGAAAAGAGAACAAAGGATTCAAAGACACATCAAACTGATGAACATAAGGATGGACGAACAACGACGAACACAATCCAAGCAATAGTCGAGGGGGAGTTTGTAGATGCAAAAGTGCGACTAAAGCTTTGGATTGTAATACATAATATGTTTTGGTAATATCGAAGGTGCGAAGGAGAGTTTTAATAGGTGCGAAGGAAGCATGAAAAGGTGCGAAGGAAGACAGTTTGGACGAATGAAGATTTAGATTATAGTAGAACTTGGTTCGACCGGTTGTTTTGGGCGAACCTGCACATTCGCACAAACAGTTTGGGCGAATGTGCAGTCTATAAATAGACAAGTTTGATTTTTGAATGTAACTTTTGATCATTATTATTCCCTCCACTTTCAGAAACTCTCTCTAGTGTTTTGTTAAACCTGTTTATCGTTCATACCTTGATTGTATCTATATTTCAACGTGTAAACAAGTGTTTTATTAATGAAAACGTTTGAAAATGATGATCTGTGTGTTTGAATCTGTTTGATTATTATTTTGTGATAGTTTTAGGGTTTCCGCATCTGAAACTAACTTGTTTGATCAATCTTTGTTTGTTATCGATCATTTCACGCACATACAAGGTCTCGCGTTTTCCCCAGTATTAGCTTGCTGATTAGGCCGAGGGCACTCTCTAACCTTGTGCTCTGAACTCCCAGAACTAAAACAAAGGCCTTTAGGTAGACGACATATCCCTTTGTGAGCCTTCCCACAAGTGGCACAAGTAGGAATAACTTCATGGTTCTGTTGTGTCTGATTCTGTGCAGGCCGATGATTTTGGTTATTGTGATTCCTGTTAGAACGATGCCTACAGTCTCGAGTTTGATCACCGCCATCATGTGTAGAAGAATCATCTTGGCTGTTTTCCCTTGGCCGTTTGCGACTATCATCAAAAGCCTTTTGCCGATGTTTCATATCATTATTCAAATTCTTGACCACATCCACAATCTCATTAATGTCCGCAAAACGAAGGTTCAGGATAAATTTTCTATCCCGATCACACACAGCCCACTTAAAACGATTGGTTTGCTGCTCATGAGTACCTGTAGTGGGGCCTAGGAAACTCACCAGAAGACAGAAACGAGCTTTAAATTCCATGATTAGTTCGTCATCATCCTGCATGATCGTAGAATACTCCCTCAAATACTCGCTGCGGTCAGCATCAGTAAAGTATTGTTGATAGAACAGTGTACAAAAGCCATTCCATGGCAATGTAGTAGCATAGTTATCACCTCCTCGAGCATTCTTTAGAGTCATCCACCAACAATGTGCATCATCCTCCAACTTATAGCTAGCAAGCTAACTTTGAATACATCGTCAACTCCCAAAACCTCAAACAACTTCTCAATGTGGGCAATCCAATTCTCTGCTTCGACTGGAGTGGCAGCAGTACTAAAAGACTTTGGCTTTTGCTTCTGAAAACGCTCAAGCCACACGTGAATGCCATCAGGAGGGTTAGCATTAGCATTTGCATTCGCATTCGCATTAGCATTGGCGTTAGCATTAGCATTAGCATTGGCGTTAGCCTGCTGCAACTGTTGGATCAAGTTAGGAACCAAACCAGCAATCGCTGTGTTTACAGCGTTAGCGACGAGGGTCTCGAGGAGAACGTCGCCATAAGCCTCAGCATCATCACTAGAGTTGTTCTTACATCTAGGTGCCATTCTGAAAGGAAGTTATACGTGTGAGCAGAAAACATCATTTATATTATGCGAAAAATGACAAGGAGGAATCCTAACCCAACGTCTACCCATTACCCGAAACAGGCTGACATGTCACACTTACAGATATCAAATACCAAACAAAGTCCATAAAAAGAGCAAGAGAATCCAAAAGATAACCGAGAGTCTTAAATCAAACCGAACAAAATCCTAAGTCTTAATTTATTGAAAACTGAAATAAACGAAAATGAGAGTTTAATTATTCTTGAACTTCATTTCTCTCTCACTCATCCCTGATTCCCCGGATTACCTGCGAACACATAAAACAAACACAACAAAGAAAAAAAATACGGCTGAGCCAAAGGTTGCTCAGTAACGGAGAAATCAACAGTACAAGTAAAGCCGGACATACAATATTACGAAAAGGTACCAAAGCTGAACCGAAATAAAAGTTGAAACTGAAAACAGATACTGACACGAATCGAATCTCAAAACTTATATCAGATACATACAGCACAAATCAACTCAAAACATATCATATACTAAAATACGTGACTATACATGCCAATAAATAAGTCACGTAATACAGAAGCACCCACGAGCCTAAACAGAGGGGTACACAGATAGCTAGTCCATGCACCTATGAGATGGTGTGTGTGGCGTACACACATTCATCTCCAAAAACAGAAACATATATATCAGAAGTCAGAATCAGAATTAGATCTAGGATATATATCCATATGCCATTAAGGGACCATGTTAAAGACGCCGTGATTTTGATTACGCACTGTCACGGAAAGTGTTCATGTCGCTGACGCCCCAACGACAAGTCAAAACAAACTGCTCGGGTGACAGAGTACAAAAGCTAAGGCCATGTAAATAATTACAAGCAAACTAAAAATGACACTAACTGGAACATGCGGCCATGAGTACAAGTCAGAGGCATGGCATGCTATGACACACAAACAAACAAACTGACCAATACACACTGATCCAAGTAACGAACCAATGATACGACTAACGAACCCGTACACATGGAAGCAAACGAAAGTTATACTATGAATAAAAGAAAACAGAATCCGTACTACAAAGTAACGGACCGAATTTATATAAAAATATATATATATATATACTATGAAGAGAAGGAAACAGAATCCGTATCTTAATTTAGCCAATCAAAGCAGAACCAACAAAACGTCCTCAACAATTAGGTAAACCTACATTTTAATATAGTCGAACACATTTAAGAAGTTTAACACATTATCCGATGTATGACCTTATTGGTTTCTGGCGACGAGGACTGTTAGAACCCACATAACACTTAGCGATAAAATACTTGCTCCAAATTATTTACATCTATCAATCGAAGCCAAAACAGTTTACTTCTAAAAAAAATGTTAATTAAATAGTTTATAAAAAAAAATTGATAGAAAACTATATAAACGTATGTAACGTCAACCATTTAAGATTAACCATTGTAAATGTGGCGATAAGTGCATGATGGTTTCAAAAATATAATATCCTTCCTACATCTCATCTTTATGAAAAATAGATTAAATTATCAAACCCATAAAAATATTTGAAATCATATATTTTGTTTCATATTACTCAAAAAAATCTATGGCCATTCAACCGAACATTCGTCTTAGAAACATTTTCTCTCAATTTCTTAAAGCAACACAAATACAAGAAATTAATTAGCAACCAATCAGTATAGTCACTTAGATATTATATACATAGCAATATTAGTGTTTCTCTTTGTTTACTTATTTATTTATTATTTTTTTTAATTGGTTCGCCAAGTAGGAATCTAACAACAAAAATAAATAAATAAATAAAATAAAGTAAAATAAAAACCAACAGAGCAACCCAACCGATTTACAAAACGCAGAAACACGGTGGCCAGAAATCAATTGGTCCATGTCTAACTTTAATCAATTGTAATCAGAGGGCTTAAATCTTTACCTCACGAACAAGAACGAAAAGAATGGATCAAGCGGCGAAGCCGGTTCAGAAATTCAATCTTCACGTCACGACTAGACAAGAACGATCATGATGGCTGTTCCGCGGCGGTGACGAAACAGTTGGTACCGATAAGAAACTATTTTGAGTTTAAGGTCTGATTGGTTTATATAGGATGATGCGGTTGGTTCGTTTCGAAAAAAACTGAGATTCAAAATTTGAGTTTGAATTTTGGCTTGATCGGAAGTTGGAAACAGATAAGTTCTATGGCAACTTTTAAAGTCAACAATTTGTATTACCATATAATGCTTTCCTTTTCTCTGTACATATCATTAATATCATATGTATATTATTATTATTATTATTATTATTATTATTATTATTATTATTATTATTATTATTATTATTTACATTTTAGAACTTTGATAATATTTTGAACCAAATTGCTTTGGTTTTACAAATTGAAAAAAAAAAACAATTAATAATCTTATTTTTAATATAATTCATGTTTAAAATTTTCAAATATTACAGATTTTGTCGCTGAGACTACCTCCAATACATCTTTAGAAGTGGTGCCCTTGGAGGCCCTTGCAAGCCCTTACCATTGGGAAAGTTTGTCCATCATGTGCCTTAGCCTCCATGCCCTTCCACAAGGGCTTTGTTTTTATTGGTTTTTACAAATGTGGTGGGCCCAAAGTAAAAAAAAGTTTTATATGAATATTGTGTGTAGTTAATAGGTGATGAGGTGGAAATTATGAATGGTAAGGATATTTATAGGGTTGGAGATGAAATAAGGGTTCTTAAAGATTTATAAGGATATGATGTGGTAGATGACGTGTCAGCTAAGGACACTTAAGGGCACACGTAGCATTAAAGATAGTCTGATTACCAACAGAGTTAAGTCGACGTTGATGTTCCGCCAGTGATACTCATTTGTGTAGTAATGAATGACTGGGCATATATGGAAATAACATGACATCCGAAAATAGGGGAACACGTTTGGGGATCATAGAACACTCACGGGGAGTAGACATCTTGACATGATAGCGAAATCAAATTTTGGTTCAGGTCTTTATTGACCCACCACCTCATCTACGACTATTTCAGTGGGAGGACCTAGTAAATAGAGTGCAACGTCAACCAAACTCATAGTATTTTTATTTTTATATATAAATACTAAAGTCACGAATGAAACGACGGTTAAACCCTGCACCCTAACAGTCGTATGGTTTCTTCCACACTGGTTGGTCTCTGAATCAGTTGCCAATATTCTTTTATGGGTCGCAACAACCTTGGCCATCCATGGTGACAAGCCCACTATGCCCCTACCCATCTACCCCTAGGCCCACTCAACACGCCACTTCACTAGGCATCCTAAGGACAAGGCCTAATCAAGCGTATGTCACATGTTATACCCCCACAAAGAGCAGGCCTTATACACCATGTCTCTCAACCAACCTGACATGATGGTACACATGTACCACCACTCACATGACTCATCAATAAAGTAATATATCTTCGTTTTCTTTCCAAAATCGCACACCTAGAAACACTATTGTCGTGTTTTCCTTGCCCTACAACCGATAACTTAATATCAATTGAATTTGACCTTTTTGGTTTTCTTATGAATGAAGACACGGAAAGCTATCTTAAGATGTAAAGTATGGTCGATCTCTATCCTCTTACCACACAACTTGGTAGCACTCTTCAGTCTCCCTCTACATTTGCCGCCATCTCTCATGACCCGTGGAATTAACGACTTGGACACACGAGCAACTATTTATTATATTCTCTTAAAGTTTCATCTTTTATTGATTATGGAAAAATATTAAGACTCTTTGTCAACCTTGTGTGTTTGGAAAAAGGTGTCAAACTTTCGTTAGTTGATTATATTAATCATACATTCATGCCTTTTGACATAACTCATAATGATTATTGGACTTCACTTATTAGTGGGTATTGTTATTATATATTATTTTATTGATGATTTTACCAATTTTATATCGACTTATCCAATTAGAAACAACTTAAGCAATTTGAAAGAAAAATTAAGCAATTTCAATGTGAAAATGAAAAAGAATATGCCAACAATAATTTCAACAATTTTCGTCACCAAAATGGCATGCATTTTCGTTTCTTCTGTCCTCACACTTCATCACAAAATGTAAATGTGAAACACAAAATTCACTCAATAAATAATACGATCCATACCCTTCTAGCCCAGTCCTTCCTCCCACCTAACTTATAATATCATGCACTCAAAGTTGCCACATACCTCATTAACAATTTGCCAAGCAAAAATCACAACTTTTGCTCTCCATTACCTTACTATATAATTACTTGCCCGTCTATGACCACTTATGAGTCTTCGGATGCATGTGCTACCCTATTATTCTATCCACAACCATGCATCCCCTTAGTTATTCCGAGTGAGGGAAGCTGATTCGTTTCGATCCCATATTATTGGAACTTTGCATTGACTTATGGGTTTGGAAACCCGTTAATTATCATTACCTCTCGATTTGATCATACTTGGCTGTGTTCTAGTATTTTTATTGTTATTCAATTCCCCTTTATAAATTTAGTGGATGTTTGATAGCCTTTTAATGATTCCGTTAAGAGGCTACCTTTGAATTAGTGTGTTTGGTTCACCAAATATGCAGCTCTGAATCAGACAACAAGCCTCTTACTCATTAAGTTGCCCTTTATCCCTTCAGTTGTGTTCATAACCCTCATCCGACCACTCGCGCACCACTTCCTACACCACCAACCATAGCCACTCGGCGCACTCTTATAGTCTTATTGGTTTAGAGTCTCATACCCAATCAGACGTTTTACTGCCTAAACACTTAATGGCGCCAAAGTTGCATGCAACATAATAATAAAATAACACTCATTAGTTATTCGATTCTTTCTAGAATATTTACTTTCTAGGAATACATATTTTGTTTATTTAGTTTATTTGATGAGCTTTAGCTTAACTAGCAATGGAGTGAAGGTGAAGATTTGGGCTAAAGACTTTAGATTTACTTTAAACTATAAATGGTGGGCTTGGACTACCCAGTACTACCTGAGATTGCGGGCGTATGGGTCATTTTTTGCCGTTGGGTGTACCGGGTAACCAGACTTTTAGTTGTTAACGATTATTGTTTTTATTGTGTAATAACCTATTTTAAAGGTTTAAAGGTAAATGACTAGTTCTCTGTTCTCATATTAGCTCACAGGTTTCGTGTTACTAACTGATGATGTGGGTAGCCTAAAGCAAAATAAATTGATAACATCGCACAAACCTGCTTGAAAGGTTAAAAGGTAAAAGGGTTCCAAAGTTGATAAAGCATTGAGCATAAATACCAAAACAGATGACCTGTCTTGTCATCACATTTCTCAAGCAAAGACCCAGCTGTCCACACTCTGCATGTTGAGAAGCTGCATCACACGGACCGCAGGTCTAAATCCTTCACCGGCTAAAAGTGGCAAGTCCCTAAGTTCAGGTTAGGACCTGAGAAGTCTTTCCTGATAATCTAAGGGTAGATCCAACGATGGAGAGTAATCATCTTGTAGGGGCTTAGGTAAGGATAAGAAGATAGAGAAGAGAAGCAAGTGGAGTTGCAAGTAAGAGGAGCAAGTATTGGTTAAAATCTTAGGGTAATAGACTATATTATTCTTCTAATAACCTAATTCCCTATAACCATGGTTCTGGTACTAATCTGTAACACCCCAATCGATGGCGGAAACATCAAGGTGTCACGTAGGGATGATTGCTCAATAGCTCATGGTACTAAATGAAAGTTGAATATAATTAAACGATTTACAATTTGTCTTACAAGTAATGATTACAAAATCTTGATTAAAATAAACTTGGTCCAAAGCTCCTACGTGTTCCAAGACTTGTACAACTTCCAATAGCAAATAAAACCTGAAATGTGTTAAGTTCAAAAGATGGGGGGTCAACGATAAATAGTTGGTGAGAATACATAGGTTTTGCATGTAATTGAAAAAAATGTGTGGTATAGCAATCACCGTTGAAATATAATAATGAGTAATGTAAGAATATGAGTCTGACATGTAACAATGCGTCTTTTGTACAATCAAACCTTGTGTCGACTGAGACCTAACTCACAAGTTAGTAAAAGTGTAACTGTTTTCGATCATCCCTGAATTTATGCGGGGGGATAGGTTTGTCAAACCTATGGCGTTACAATCTAAACAGACGACTTGATCAATGTTAATGTTAATGATTGTACTGTGTCTTTTTGTTACAGTCAAAATCAATCCACAAGTTTCAACATAATGAGAATGAGTAATTGTTATTGGATCAAAAATGTTTAAACATGTTTCACCCCAAAAATGTAAAACAGTAATAGGGGCTATGTAAACTCACCTTAGAATAAGCGTTGGATTGATGATAATAGTCTAGTATGGTCCCAAAAGTTCTCAAGTATTACCTTAAGTTGAAGGCAATAAAATAAGTGTTGGGAAAACTTAAAAGTCTAAGTTTTTTAGTCCAAAGGTATTCTAGGGTTCCTAATTAGAGGATTGACGAACGTTTAATAATTAATTTGAAATAATTGTTAATTAAATGATAAGTAAAGAAGAAATTTAGAAAATAAATAAATAAAAGGATTGTTATAGAATCTTGCTCAATGGTGGTTGTACTAAAATATTATAGTGTGAAAATAATTTTTATAAAATAATTTTCATAATTAAAGTGTATATAATAAATTATAACCTATTAATCAAAACATGGTAATAATATTCAAAAATACTAATTTTCACAAATTTCAAGTTATAAATTATATTTCTGATCTAGATTAATAATAATAATTTATGTGAAATTTTGGTGAAAAATGATGAAAAAGGAATTTATAATGTTTAAAATAACCTAAATTGATTAAAATAATTAATAAATCTTTTTCTGAAATTAAAATTTATTTTTATATGATTATTAGTTTATAAGTCTAAAATAATTTTTGTAGAATTTTTATAAACCGCTTAGTAATATTTCTAGAATTTTTAATTTATTTAATAATAAACTTGTAATATTTAATATATATGTTAAATAAATAAATTTTCTGAAAATAAAAATTATATAATAAATTTTATTAATTATATATCATAAAATAAATTTTGTAGAATTTGTAAATCAGATTTGATATTTTAAAAATTAATAACTAATATTATATTTAAATGCAAAGGAACTTGGTAATAAAAAAAATTGTGGTGGTTAGTGAGGGTCGAACCTGGGTACAACCCGGTTCTGAATGTTAAACAGGCGCACACAACCACCAAGCCACAAGTGTCTGTTGATTTTATTTGGAACATATTTATACATAAAGGTTAATTATGGTAATCTTCAATTTGTATAAACCCTAGAAAACGAGTTCGTCCAATTGACCATCAAAACGAGTATGTCTTACTAATCAGACATAGGGCTATTATTATGCAGATATTAACGACCGGTAAGGAATGATAAATTACCAGATCTGAGAATCGAATGAACTGATTTGGGTGGAATATAATTGACGGCCCGACCAATATTAGGATATACATTCTGCCATGAATTGATGCAATTGGAAGTGGAAAATCATTCAGAAAAGGGGCAATTAGCGGATCTGTACGAGTGCTTATGTTTGTGTTAGCTTATTCACGACGAATTGGAAGGTTATTAGTGTGGTGTTGTATAAATCGACTATGACTCAAAATTGGTGGTAATTGATTGTTGAAAACGCGTGGATTATCTTAGGAAAGGCTGAGACTAATTAGGCGACCAAGATGCAGCTACTAATTGAATCAAATCATCCTGTAATTGAGCCTAATTAATTGATTGAGAACTGGGTGTTGACTTTTCAGGTTTGACCAAGGGATCTTGAAAGGGTGTAAGTATAATTGGTTTCAAAATAAACCATAAAACACCAAGTGGTGCAGTGGTTTGTGTTGTTTGTGTAAGTCTTTCAACCGGTTTAGGACTAGGGTTCGAATCCAAGCCTAGACCATATTTTTTTAAAGCATTTTCTTACAAAACAATTATTATAATATGCTATATTGTATATAGTTTGCTAAATAAAACTACGAAAAAAATTAATATACGTTAAAATGACGAAATACATGGAATTTTTATTAGATATTGAAGGTAACAAAATAAAGGGAAATACGAAAGGTTACATCACATATGTGGGTGCTGATGAAAAGATGAAGGTTGCAGGTTTCATGAATGCTATTAACTCTAAGTACCTCACTAGAGATTTCAACAAAAGTCTCCCTAGAACCCCTGAAGAAGGCCTTGATAGGGATGAAGCCCACATTCGAGGAGAAGAAGCTGTGGATATCAAAGAACAAAGAAAGAGGGCTGCTAATTGGAGAAGCTCCAGCCTAAACAGAAAAAGAGGTAACTATGGGTCCTATGATAGAAGATCTAGGGGATCTGAATCCCAAAGGTCTGAAGGTAGGAACACTCCAAGCAGAGACCGAACGATAAGCTTCACAGCTTTAACAAAAACCCCTCAAGAGATCCTAGCAACTAAGGAAGTCAAGCACAGCTTCAGACTTCCTCGTCCTTTACCAAAGAGCAAGAGAAATGAAAACTCCAACCGATACTGTGAGTTCCATGAGGAGAAGGGACATCACACCAATGACTGCTTCCAGCTCAAGAAAAGAATTGAGGAGGCTGTCAAGTCCATAGAACTAGCTCATTTGTTGAAGGGAGTTAAAGAAAACATAGTTGAAGGCAAAAAGAAAGAAGTTAACATGGTCCTGCTCGAAAAGCTCCTAACAAACGCCAAAGGTTAGAAGCTTAGGAACACCAAAGTGTTTGCTTCCCACTACCTGCAGGAGAAAAGAGCTATGATCCTCTTGTTATGGAAGCTCTCAAAGACTCAATAAAGACACAACGAGCCTACATTGATACCGGGGCAGCAACATAGATCATGTTTGAAAGGTACTTCAACCTGCTGAGCTCAGAGGAACGCTCCAAGCTTCAACCATCTGAGTCCTCCATCAAGGGTATAGCTGACACACCCCTAAAACCCTTGGGTCAGATACCACTTGATGTCAGTTTCTCCAAAGGAAAGATGCAGAGAACCGAGCCACTCACTTTTATAGTCCTCAACCTGCCTTCATGTTATGATGTTATCATCGGAAGGCCATGTTTGGTCACCTTCGATATGGCTGTTTCAGTTAGCCAAAAAAGTGTGAAGTTCCCTACCGAAGGCGGAGTGGCAACCCTCCACATGGGTACTAATGATAGAAGGGAATGAAGGTGAAAGAAACAAACAAAGTTTAAGTATTAACCCAGAATATCCTGAACAAAGGATTAGGGTCATTACGGACCTTCCCAAAGAAATACTCTCAAAGCTTGAAGGGTTGCTCAAAAGCAACATTGATGTCTTCGCTTGGAGGCCCAGTGACAATGATAGGCATCCCACGCGAGATTGCCAAACATGAGCTTAAAATTCCTTCTAATGTTAAACCTGTAGTCCAGAAAAAACGAAGCCTTCCCCTGAAAGAAGTTTGGTAGCTTTCCAAGAGGTCGACAAACTTTTCCAAGCCGGAATCCTACGAGAGGTTAAATATCAATCATGGGTTTCCAACCCTGTGATGGTTCGAAAACCTGATGAATCTTGGAGGATGTGCATAGACTTTAAAGATCTCAACAAAGCATGCCCTAAGGAGTGCTATCCCTTACCTGAGGTTGACCTCAAAATCGACTCGCTTACAGGCTTCTCCTTCAAATGCTTCATGGGCGCCTACAAAGGTTACCACCAGATACAAATGAAGGAAGAAGATGAAGAAAAAACTGCTTTCCATACTGACAAAGGTATTTTTTGCTATCGAAAGATGCCTTTTGGTTTAAAAAATGCAACTGCTACTTATCAAAGGCTGGTTGATAAAGCCTTTGCCAATCAAAATGGCAAAAACATGGAAGCTTATGTTGATGACTTAGTAATCAAGAGCAAGACCGAAGAACAAATGCTCAAATACATACAAGAAATATTTGACAACCTCAAGAAGATCAACATGAAGCTTAACCCAGTCAAATGCTCGTTTGGTTTTGAAGAAAGCAAATTCTTGGGGCACATTGTAGGAAAGCAAAGCATATAGGCCAATCCCAACAAGGTCCAAGCTGTTCTAAACATGAAGTCTCCCCAAAAAAAGAAAGAGGTGGAAAGCCTAAATGGGAAGCTTGCATCCTTGAAGCATTATATGTCCAAATTGGCTGAAAGGTCCCTGCCCTTCTTCAAAACTCTCAAGGGATGCTGAAAGGGTTTGAATCAAATCCAAGCAATATGTGCTTCAAGAAGACATCCTCTACAAAAGAAGCTATTTGGCCCCATTGCTTCGATGTGTGGGCCCTGAACAAAGTCAACATCTGATCAAGGAGGTTCACGAAGGGATATGTGGGGCTCATTGTGGTCCAAGAACAGTGGTAGCAAAACTCTTGAACCTTGGTTACTTTTGGCCGACTATGCACCGTGATGCAACCGAGCAATTGAAGAAATGTGAAGCTTGCCAAATCCATGCCCTTGTTCCAAAAATCCCAAAACATGACATGATTCCCATTAATTCATCTTGGCCATTTCACAAGTGGGGAATAGATGATGTGTCGTAAAACACATCTATTCTCTTATGTATTTTTGGTTATAATTGAGTCTTTTGTATATAGTTTTTAGTAGTTTTAGGTGTGTATTCGTTTGTTGGCCTATTTTTGTCGGTGTATAGATTTTTATTAATTTTTAGTACTTATTTATTTATTTTATATTTTGACAGGTGTTCATGGACGTTGGAGCGTAAACAAGTAACTTTGGTCAAGTCAAGAACACTCGAGTCAAGAGCACGGAGTATAATACTACTAATATTATAATAATAATAATAATAATAATAATAATAATAATAATAATAATAATAATAATAATAATAATAATAATAATAATAATATAAAAAAAATGTTGAGACTTAGGCCGAAGCCCAAGCCAAACAAATGAAAAACCTAAATTAACAATTAAGGTCGGCAATTAATCTTGGGGATTCTTATTATATCAACCATTATTTTTATTGGAGGAGGGGATAATATCCATTCATTCGCACAAGGGGAGCAGCGAACAACAATTCACAATTCATTCAAAATCGCACAGCACAAGAACAAAAGTCAACGGTCAACTACGGTGACGAGCGAACGGGCACGGAAGGAGAAAAGGCCACTGCCACGTTAAAGATCAATAGCCAACGAGCCTTGGGTTAGGTTTAGTTTTCGCTCTATATTTTCTATAGACATGATGAAATTGTTTTTTATAAACTTTGAATTTATGTTTCTAAATATTATGATGAACTAAACTTTTTATGGTTGCTTAGGTTTATGAACTAGACACGTTATTTGCAGTTTTTAATGATTCTTGGTTTTTAATTTTGATGTGTAGGATTACATGATTTTAATTTTATTGTTGGATTTGATATATGTGTGTTGGTGTTATTTTTATTTGAAGTTTGTTTATTGGTTTTGTGGAGCTAGGCATGTAGAGATACCCCCTAGGTCTTGAAATCAATCTAGTTCGTCAACTTAGGTTAGCGCGCTAGTATTTGGAGTTGGAGTACGACACAAGTATAACAAACTAATATAATAAATTAACTAAGACGTGCAGTCCATTCTTGAGGGTGAGAAATCTAACTCGAGTTTGCTAGGTAACTAACTAGGCATTGTTCGGTAGTTGGCAAGCGCTAGGGCGGGAGTCGCTACTTGTCCGTGTTTAGAGTTTTCCTAGGTTTTCATCAGTAGAGTTTAAGTCTGCTTCATAGTTTGAGGGTTTTAATCTAGGAGAGGTTTTAATCTGATTTCTGTGGGATTTTGGTATGCTAGGGCGATCCAGATCCATCTTAGCATTTCTACACTTGTCCCGCCTTGAGTCTAGTGAGCTATCTTTGACAGGAGGTTTATTAGATAAGAATAGGGTCTCAAGTTAATTACCAGATTCAGGATTTATTGCTAGTGTCTAGGGATTTTACCTAAGTAACCAGCCTTCTTCCTATCCGATTTCTCCAAGTTCCTTGTTCCTATAAGCAACTAAAGTTATTTTATATATATTTAGTTTATTCTAAGTTTATAATTAGTAGTTTAAAATACCCCCCATTTAAGTATATATTTAATTAGGCTAGTATTCGGTATAGGTTGTGATCTAGAGTTGCATTCGCGTCTTTGGGTTCGATACTCGGTCTTATCTGTTTACTGCTTTGCGACCGGTACACTTGTCGTGCGTGTGTAGTTTTTAGGTGAGTCGTTTTAATTAGAACTTGTGTTATTTATATATATACATTTACACACATCAAGTTTTTGGCGCCGTTGCCGGGGACGCAATTGGCACTCTTGAGAATTATCCAATCCGTTTCTGGTATACTATTTTGTGAATAATTTTTGTTTTTATTTTTCATTTTTTCTTCTTATTATTATTTTTGATTCATAATAAATAATTTTTTTTTTATCATGTGCGAGATCTGCGGAGGACCCCATTTTACCATAAGATGCCCTCATTCATATTCATCGGGGTATTCCACGGATTATTATTCTAACACGTATTTGCAGCCGCAGCCATATCAGTCATACCAGCCTTCATACCCGCAGGCTAACCGGTGGTTTAACCCTGCAACATCTGAGTCACTAGATAGAATAAAAAGTCGGCCTGATCGTCTACAAGCTAAGATGTATGAGGAAAGGCATGGTGGGAGCTCGTCAGAGTATCCACCTAGCCAACATTTTTATCAACATCCCGATTATCGGGATGTCTCGTCTCACACTAGACCCGATTTTGCCGCCTTACTTGCTAAACAACAGCTCATGCTCGAGGATATCGATTCTTTGCTATCCAAGCGCACCGACTCTTTGAGGGAACAAGATGCGGCACTTAAAAGGCTAGAGGCTCAGGTGGATGAACTGAAGACCATAATGGACGTTGAAGTCCCACCTCCAGTTCAGCAGGTTTATTTCACAAATGATGACCCAGACGAGATGGTAACATTTACATTAC
This sequence comes from Ambrosia trifida, assembly GCA_028751855.1. Lineage (NCBI taxonomy): Eukaryota > Viridiplantae > Streptophyta > Magnoliopsida > Asterales > Asteraceae > Ambrosia > Ambrosia trifida. The sequence continues at coordinate 142,900,643 of CM054124.1, read as the reverse complement.
CTGATTGTATTAGGCCCGTTGCTGAAACTGTTTGTCCTTACTTATCTGATTATGTGCATGATTTAACTGACCCATATGATTCTTTACACTTGTCTTGTGAGGATGATATTTTGCAGGATTCAGGGTTAGAGCCAGAGACCATAATGGACGCCTTAGTCCCACCTTTGGTTCAGCAGGATGAGCAGCCTTGCCAGATCTCTAGTTCAACAGCATACCCTTGGGAGGCAGATGTCTGGAGTGATGATGAGGAGATAGAAAGGATAGCCTGGGACGCGCATAGGAAAGCCATGATGGAGAAGATAGGGGAGGCTGAGGAAGATATGGATTTTTCAGAATCCACAGGCTGGCTGTTTGAGGAAGAAGTGGTGGAAGAGGAAGACACCACTGACCTGCTTGAAGAAGCAGCTGATGGGGAAGCAGAGTTTGGTGACGAGTTGATTGATTTGACAGCTCCAGAAGTGGACAAAGATTTTGAACAAGTGTCACCAAACAAGGAAGATGAGAAAGAAGCAGTGGTGGAAGAAGAAGAACACCACAGCCGGCCCGTGCAGGCATTGGATATTACACTGCTACTAGTGCCACCACCATGGCCACCACCACGGGAGAAGGCGAAGAGGCACCTGGACCGACACAGGGTGAGGGTCAGGAGTTGTAGAGATAACAAGTCCCCTCATTACATGCCAAGAATCAGGTTTGGTCCAGGTAAATTTAAATATTGGTGGCCCGACCCATTTAAATTCGATAAAATATTTTTAAATTCCACTAATGTAATTTTGCTAAATAATATGGACCGGGTGGAATTAAACGGGTTGGATCGGGTCCAGATAAAAGAGAAGCCCCCTGATTAAGTTTAAGTGTGGGGAGGCTCTGTAGAGTTTGTAAATTTATATTTATACCAATTTTTTTTCTAGCTTTTCATTTTTTTTTATTTGTGGTCCGTCCTTCAAAAGTGGTTCATAGGTTTTTATCTTTCTTTTTTATCTTTGTTTTTTGTGTCTTTGAGTCTGTTTGCAAGTTTGCGTGTTTGCTTTGGTAGTGGAAATTTCACCATGAGCGGATCCCATGTATTATCTTTATATATATTTTATGAGTGGGAGTTTTGGTAAAGGTTTGGGTAATAAGAGATTTTTTCTTAAAAAAAAAAGAAAAAATAAATTAATTAACTTTCTCTGAAAAAAGACTTTTCACGTAATGTGAGGAGTCTGGGCTGACCTGTTCGCCTCATGCGACCAGCTATTACCCCGGAAAGTTATATTTTTTTTCGCTTGCAACGCGTGTTGTGATCACCAGTGTCCTTCACGTTGAGCGAGAACCAGATTTTTTTTTTCTTCTTTCTACCCATTTGGTTCTACCACCATTCACCGTCATTTGCCAAGCAGGTACGTCTTCTTGTTTGTTGTTATTTTATGAGTCTAAGTTAGTAGTTTGAGTCTTTTTATTTTTGTGTGGTTCGATATTATGCTCGGGTTTTGTTTGTTTCGTTTTGAGCAGGTTTGGATTGCACCACCCGTACTCAATCTCCATTCGGGAGATTCCGGAGCTGTTATCATTTATCAAGGCAAGCCCAGAGTTTACCATTGTGTCAGAGCCGATCGCGACCAAAATGCTATACGATCGAGCTGGATTGGACTAGAGCTTACGAAGAAAAATTAACCAGCTAAGTCCTTTTCAATTTGCCCTCGTTTTTTTTTATTTTGTATTCGGAATTTATTTTTTGTTTTGTTTCGTTTTCTATTCCTACATTGAGGGCAATGTAGAATTTAAGTGTGGGGATGGGAAACTGTCGTTTAGTCTGTATACAGAGTCGTTTTGAGTCAAAAAAAAAACGAAAAAAAAAATAATAATAGTCCCTGATTTTGAAGTTTGCATTATATAAAATATGGAAAATGATAGGTAAAGTTAGGTGTCCGGTTTTCAAATAGTATGTATAATAAGAGATTAAAATTGATTGAAAACGTGTCTGATTTGGGATATGTGGGTAGGCTCGGCCGGTAGAAAGGTTTCCTTTGAAAAGTAATAAATTAATTATGTTAGGCTATTTTGTGGGTTCTCATCTAGGAGAAACGGGGATACCGAAACCGCCAAAAATAGTATAAGAAGCACCGTTATAAGTAGAAAACCGTTAGAATTTCTAATCACTTAAAAAAATATAGAAATCAAAGCAAAAATGCTGAAGCTTAAGGTGCCTGGCCACTGGGATAGCGACTTGGATTGGTCACACCCTCTGAGTTAAGTATGCTGAGATGAAAAAAAAAAATGCTGAAGCTTAAGGTGCCTGGCCACTGGGATAGCGACTTGGATTGGTCACACCCTCTGAGTTAAGTATGCTGAGATGAAAAAAAAAATGCTGAAGCTTAAGGTGCCTGGCCACTGGGATAGCGACTTGGATTGGTCACACCCTCTGAGTTAAGTATGCAAAAAAAAAAAAAAAAAAAAAAAAAAGTGATTTTAAATTCTCTTGGTTTTCTACATAAGACGGTTGGGAAATGGTCAATTGGTCGTTCCTTTAGCTTCATAAGCTTGAGGCGGGATTAGGAGGAACTGTGGCTTCCTTCGAGTGAGACCCTAGATAGACTAATCAACATGAACTTAACATAAATAAAAAGGGGCTTGAAAACCGGTGTGGGTTTAAGAGGATCAATATACCTGCAATCGCAATCAACACGTTAGTAGATTATTAATTAAGTAACCTATGTTTTGAAACTGGATGTAAACCTAACTGTGATTCCATAGCATAATTCTTTTTCAGGGACGAAAAAGGTTCAAGTGTGGGGATGTTTGATGTGTCGTAAAACACATCTATTCTCTTATGTATTTTTGGTTATAATTGAGTCTTTTGTATATAGTTTTTAGTAGTTTTAGGTGTGTATTCGTTTGTTGGCCTATTTTTGTCATTGTATAGATTTTTATTAATTTTTAGTACTTATTTATTTATTTTATATTTTGACAGGTGTTCATGGACGTTGGAGCGTAAACAAGTAACTTTGGTCAAGTCAAGAACACTCGAGTCAAGAGCACGGAGTATAATACCACTAATATTATAATAATAATAATAATAATAATAATAATAATAATAATAATATAAAAAAAATGTTGAGACTTGGGCCGAAGCCCAAGCCAAACAAATGAAAAACCTAAATTAACAATTAAGGTCGGCAATTAATCTTGGGGATTCTTATTATATCAACCATTATTTTTATTGGAAGAGGGGATAATATCCATTCATTCGCACAAGGGGAGCAGCGAACAACAATTCACAATTCATTCAAAATCGCACAGCACAAGAACAAAAGTCAACGGTCAACTACGGTGACGAGCGAACGGGCACGGAAGGAGAAAAGGCCACGGGCACGTTAAAGATCAATAGCCAACGAGCCTTGGGTTAGGTTTAGTTTTCGCTCTATATTTTCTATAGACATGATGAAATTGTTTTTTATAAACTTTGAATTTATGTTTCTAAATATTATGATGAACTAAACTTTTTATGGTTGCTTAGGTTTATGAACTAGACACGTTATTTGCAGTTTTTAATGATTCTTGGTTTTTAATTTTGATGTGTAGGATTACATGATTTTAATTTTATTGTTGGATTTGATATATGTGTGTTGGTGTTATTTTTATTTGAAGTTTGTTTATTGGTTTTGTGGAGCTAGGCATGTAGAGATACCCCCTAGGTCTTGAAATCAATCTAGTTCGTCAACTTAGGTTAGCGCGCTAGTATTTGGAGTTGGAGTACGACACAAGTATAACAAACTAATATAATAAATTAACTAAGACGTGCAGTCCATTCTTGAGGGTGAGAAATCTAACTCGAGTTTGCTAGGTAACTAACTAGGCATTGTTCGGTAGTTGGCAGGCGCTAGTGCGGGAGTCGCTACTTGTCCGTGTTTAGAGTTTTCCTAGGTTTTCTTCAGTAGAGTTTAAGTCTGCTTCATAGTTTGAGGGTTTTAATCCAGGAGAGGTTTTAATCTGATTTCTGTGGGATTTTGGTACGCTAGGGCGATCCAGATCCATCTTAGCATTTCTACACTTGTCCCGCCTTGAGTCTAGTGAGCTATCTTTGACAGGAGGTTTATTAGATAAGAATAGGGTCTCAAGTTAATTACCAGATTCAGGATTTATTGCTAGTGTCTAGGGATTTTACCTAAGTAACCAGCCTTCTTCCTATCCGATTTCTCCAAGTTCCTTGTTCCTATAAGCAACTAAAGTTATTTTATATATATTTAGTTTATTCTAAGTTTATAATTAGTAGTTTAAAATACCCCCCATTTAAGTATATATTTAATTAGGCTAGTATTCGGTATAGGTTGTGATCTAGAGTTGCATTCGCGTCTTTGGGTTCGATACTCGGTCTTATCTGTTTACTGCTTTGCGACCGGTACACTTGCCGTGCGTGTGTAGTTTTTAGGTGAGTCGTTTTAATTAGAACTTGTGTTATTTATATATATACATTTACACACATCAATAGACATAGTTGGCCCTTTTCCCACCAGCCAATGGAGGGGTCAAGTTCCTACTTGTAGCCGTGGATTACTTTACAAAATGGCCCGAAGTGAAACCATTGGGAAAGATATTCGGAAAGCAAATCATTGAATTTGTGTGGGAAAATATCATATGTCGATTCGGCCTTCCTGGGGTGTTAGTCACGGACAATGGTAAGTTATTCCCAGAGAAGCCTTTTAGCTCCTGGTGTAAAGAATACCGAATAACACAATGTTCAGCTCAGTAGCTTACCCTCAATCAAATGGGCAAATAGAAAGAATGAATTGAAGCATTGTTAAAGGGATCAAAACCAGTTTAGGCAGACAAGGGGTAAATGGCTTGATGAGCTTCCAAGTGTCCTATGGCCCATCAGGACCACCGAGAAAACAAGCCACAAAAAGACACCTTATAGCCTCATATTCGGTTCTAAAGCTGTAATTCCTACTGAAATAGGAGTAACCTGTAACGCCCCAAAATCCGTATATTTGCTAATTGTTAGTATACTTGTTTTATTGCATGAAATAATTCAACTAGATTAAAACAAGTGTTGACCAAGAGGGACTTAAAATGTAAGAATAATTGACTTGGGGTAAGTCAAAACTAACTAGATAGATGGTTAAACCTAAAGAAATAGTTAAACCGGAAGAAAAGCGAAATTAGGACAAAAATAGAAATTTCCAAACTTTAAGGGCTAAGATTGTAAATTAGCCAAACTTAAGTAATTTCTAGCATGTATTTAGTAGGAAGAGATTTATTTGGTATGTGGTATGTTCATGGGAACTCAATACGAAGGTAAATGAAAGTTTTGTCAAAATTTGGCCTAAAACCCAAACTAGAGGGACTTAAATTGCCAAATTGATAAACTTAAATAAAATCTGATTTAAATAAGGGAGAGTGACAAAAATATCAGCCCCAAATCAGATTTGTATTACCCATTTTGGTTAGGGTTCTTATACACCACATCTTGTACAAGATTGAAGATGAAATCCAAAATATTTGATGATGCATTTTGGATTTGAGCTATAAACTAGAAAGGATAAGTATCTTCAAGCAAGGTATGATTAACAAGCCCATAAATCTGACTATGGATGTTATTTTGTGTTCTATACATGCAATTAGTTGATGAAACCATAAATTATGCAAGCTTTTGCTTATTGATTTCCTTATGTTTATATGCTAATGTGTTGGAATAATAATTGATAAGGATAATCTAGTTACTAACAAGAAAGAATCATGGTTCATGAATGATATTAATGGAATTAAGAGGTTATATATACTTGACATGAATTCTTTACTAGGATGCACACCAAGTCTTTGATGAAATACTTGAATGTAGGTGTATAGTAACCAAATTTAATGGTTGATGAATATATTGATGTGAATGGTAATAGAATAGGCATGTATGGTTTAATGCGCTCAAGGTGATTGATAAAATGCCTATATGAAACTTGTATTGAGCTAAATGGTGAAACTTGGTGTTGTTAGTTGATTTGGTGCAAAATAGTGTGAAATACGTCACTTTTGACAGCTTTAAATAGAAATCTTGTAAAGGCCATATTTCATTCGTTATTAGGATTTAGAAGACGAACCTTATATCGTTGAAAAGCTTGTTGCACATATTAAATTTCATATATAGTCATAAGAAGCTGATTCTAAGTTGTAGTGGGTCAAAACAGCATCTAAAGTTAACATTTCAGTTTTAACAGCAAAGCTGTTTGGTCAAAATTATGTTTCTGACGTGATCTTAAAATATTCATATAAAATAATAGAAAAATCTTTAGGAGGTGTTCTTTATATGCTTGGAAATTTCTTTGAATAAGGCACATTTTGTATTTGATAGTCAAGATCTGATTCCGAGGTTTAGAAGGGGAAAACGACCTTGAACAGCAGCTGCGCAGAAAATCGTTGCACATTTTTAATGTAATCTTTAATAAGAAAAGTTGTAAGAATGTACACGCTTGTAGTAGTCTTGGAGTACGGATTGTAGGGAAAGAATAGCGTATTATGTGGCATTCAAAAAGTGTCTAAAACACTTACCAACTAGTTCATGCAAGTATTTTCACTAACGGGTCAAACAGCTAGTATATGGAAAGACTTATTGAATAGAACTAGTTGTTGAATGTATTGATGTCATGTTTGAATGATGTAGAATGAATGCTAATGTTTGAATAGGTAAGTTCCAAATTAGTATTCTAACACGGAATGTTGACTTGAAAGTAAGCTAGGTACAAGAAGCTTAAAAGTCAATGGGTCAAATGGATATGATCTCGAGCTAGGTGAAGAGCTTGGGACTATAAGTCAAACGCTAAAAGGCGAAAACACTCCTACGGGAAAAGGTAAGTGACTTAAGATGCAAACTCTTGGTTTAGTAATTGTATGTTTATGTATAAATAGAGAATGGGAAACAAGTATGAAATGGTATTTATAATAAGGTAAGCGAATTGATGTTGTTGGTGAACTAGTATAGTTCATCATACAACAATGAAAGTAGTTGGGATAAATGGGCTACAAAGATAAATGAAGTGAGGGTAATTAAGCATGAAATAAACCCAAGATTAATAAATACGGCATAAGAATGAATGGTAAAATGTACGGACTGATACGTGCGTATATATTATATAGATGGGTACATTTAATCATGGGTTTAACTATTTAGATTGAATTGTATAGTTATGCAAGGTCACATAAATGGTAATTCGTTTGGTAAGTGGAGTCATCACGTGTTGGATGCTAGTGTAATAGAATGTGTGCATAGTTTCTTATGCCCGGGAATGTGTGAAAGTGTTTTGTATGTAAAGGTTGGTCGTTATGTGTAGATTGAGTATAGGTTCGGAAACGTCATGTTTGTCTTTGAGAATACATGAAGGAAGAATAGTATGATGGGTCAAGATAACTTGTACATGGAATTTGTATGCGCGTGTGTATTTTAGTGTTATTAATCTTTTTGTTATGAGGATGGTAATAAAGACGCAGGTATGTAACTATGAATGCATGGAAATTGGAGGATAGGATCCGGAGACCGGATCCAAACTTATAAAAAAAAGGCGTTTGGTTATGACCATTGAGTATTGTTTATGTTATTTTCATATTGTTAATATTTGCATGAAGTCACTTAATGAACTAACAAAATGGTTATGTGGTAGTTGCAGGTTGTCTAGTCAAGCTCACAAAGTAAGAAATGGTTGGAGGTCGAGCGAGGACACGAATTGTACGGCGTCGCGGTCACGGTCACGTAAATTATAAAGATGAGTTGTATTTGATGTAATAAGAAACAATAAAAGATGAAAGTTGAAACACCTATAATATTTAGTAGATATGGGTTCAAAACATACGAGAATGTTTTTATCAAGCAAAAAAATTTTCTGGTTCGTATTTCCGTTGCGTATTTTTGGTTAAAAAGGTTTAGGGTGTTTCATAACCACACCTCGAACGCTTCATGTGGACATCAAGGCTAATGAAATGAAGCCTTACTCAACTTGGATCTCCTAGAAAAAGCTAGAGACTCGGCAGCCATCAGAGAAGCCCAATACAAGCAGAAAATTGAATCTTACTACAATGCTCGAGTCAAACATGAACGCTTCAAGCCAGGGGATCTAGTTCTAAGAAACAACAAAGCAAGCAAAAAGGAAGACCAAGGAAAACTTGGACCCAAATGGGAGGGTCCTTCCACAATTCTTGAAACCCACAAAGGAGGATCCTACAAGCTTACTAACATGGAAGGCAAAAGGCTTCCTTGCCATTGGAATGGCAAAAATCTTAAACGGTTCTTTGTTTAGCTTTCATGAATATGTTGTCAAAACCAACCTACTCAATGTAATATTCAAGTAATTAATGAATGAATGGATCAAGTGATCCCCTTTTATACTTGTCTTTTTATCCTATCATCAGGTTGAGAACCTTGCAAAAAACTCCATGGCATGGGCCATGTAAGGGGATGAGCTCCCAGGCCACATCGCTCAATAGGTTCAAGGGTTGAATGAACCTATATAAGGGGTGAGTTCCTAAGTCAATCCAACTCCATGAGACCTACAAAAAAAATTTTACATGTCTCATAGACAGGTTTGAACAGCCTACACCTATTGTTCCTTAAGTTTTAATGTAACAACCGGCAAAAATAAGGTAATTCCGTACAATTTAATTAATATATGATTAACGTAATTAAATGCAATTATGTGTGATTTAATTATCAAGGCCTTAGGAGATAGCAATTTCCAAATAGTGCATAGGAATGCATACGTTTAATGGTAAAACATGATTGGATCATGTGCGAATAAACTATCCGGTATGGACGTTGGCAATTACCCGGTAATAATTAAATAAACAAAAAGGATCCCGGAAACCCAGGATATAAAATAAAGGGTATTTTCATAAAATATAATGAGTTTTGGAACTCCAAAACCATAAGTGAAAACGTCTTGTACAAATCTCCCGGTAACGAATAAAATGCGCGTACCGCACCCGATACGCGTATAACTCATAATTTCACCCGGCAAAGGCCTAAATAACCAATCAACGCTTAAATTAGACTATATTTAAGGGTTATTAAAGGTATTTTTAATGTCCGAATAACGCGTGATTAAAACCCGAAAAATACCCGAACGACACCCGAACGACGGGGGATTAAACATAACAAATATTGGGTAAATATTTGAAGTTGTGGACCCCACTTAAACCCACAAAGGGGCCGGCCTAATGGCCACAAAATATCCATACATGAGGTTAATAATAATAACCTACACTTAGCTAAAAAGCATGCATGTGCATAAGACAAAAGATGTAAGAATACATTAGTACAAAAGTAACCACCTCCTTGTCCCCCCTTGGATGATTTTCGGCCAAGAGGCCCTAGAAACCCAAGACAAGACCAAACATATCATTACATTAAGTACACACATGCATGAATATATCTAGTGTGGATTACATGAAAGATTACAAGGTTTAGCAAGAATTGCAAGTAATCTTCCACTCCTATACATACATACACGGCACATTACACACACACACACATATCATATCTTTCAAAAATCCCAAGTACACAACTCAATCCTCCATAAGATTTCTTGAATCTTTGGAATGATTACATGTGATAAGGCTTTATAAACATGTGTTAAAGACTTGGAGCATCAAAGCAAAACTCTTCTTCTTCTTTCCTTCTTTGGCCGTGAGTTATACCCCTCCCCCATACATCATTCTTTCAAGTTTTTACATCTCCAAATCACTTAAAACAATCCATCATCCAAACCCCTATTGTGTGTTTCAAGCTTGGAGCTTAACCATTAAGGAAGAACACACTAAACCCCTCTCAAAATCAAAGGTTTTGTCTTCCCTAGCCTTGTGCTAGTAGTAAGCTTCTTAACCTTGTTTTTGATTATTATTATTCATGTATGTGTTCTTAGAAGCAAGTTGTACATGAAGGGTTTAGAAGGTGGTTTGAACATAATCTTTAATAGGTTTTACTTGTGTAAAATAGATGATTAAAGATATGTAAATAAAACATGGATTTGATGATGATAAAGTAATGATCTTGAGAATATATAAAGTTTACACTTAAACTAAGTAGGATGATGATTTGGTTAAGATTGTGGAATGAACTTGAATATGTTAATATGTAACTTTAAATCATCTTATTATGATCATCTAAGGTATAATGTATGGTGGAACATATTAGAAGTTCATGGATAAAGAAGATGAAAAATTAAAGTTAACTTACTTAGAAGAATGATATTTTGTTAAAATGGGCAAATACATAAAACACACATACAAGTAGTCTTACATATGGAATATAAGACTAACAAAAGTGTTTTGATACAAAAATAACTTACCAATAAAAAGTTGAATCTTCAAAGTCTACTATTTTGAGTGAAAAATGTTAACTTTGGAAGTTAGAGTGGAAAAATGCAACATTTGAAAGATAAGGGACTAATATTGTAACTTTGAAAGTTGGAGGACTAAAATGGATATTTTAGAAACTATTAGTCCAAAAATGCAAGGATGGAAAGTTTGGTGTCAAAAGTGTAAGTAATAAATTTCTAAGGATGATTTTGGTAAATACTAGTAGATATACTTGGGTATTTTTGTATAAAAGTATATTTTTGAAAGTTATAAAAATATGGATTACATTAACATAAGGATTTTTATAAAATAGAGATTTTATAAAAATATTAAACAAACTTGGGAAACTTATACAAAAATGAATACTTTTATATAAATGGGAATATAAAAGTATTGGAAACATTTTTGTAGTTAAGTTAACAAGTTGGGTTAAAAATACATAAGTATTTTAAACCATCCAAGTAACATGTGAAAAGAGGAAGAAATATGGATAATATTCCTATAAAACACATGTTGGGAAAAACTTGGAAAAATTAACTAATAAAGTTAAGATATCGAAATAAGACGCGTTAACGAACCGTACACGGGCAAAACATGAGAAAAATGCCATTGCGGCAAGATAAGAAAATATATATTTTTAAGAAGTAAAATATATATACAACATGGGTGAAAACTAATAAACACTTTCCTAAGTGTTAAAGGAATTATTCGTGGGAGAAAAATATGACGTAAACAAATAAGACGTTAAACAAGCGTATATACTTAACAAGAAAAATTACACATTTATATATATGTACGCTCGTCTCGGCAAAATCCTAGTATATCTACTTAATGGGAAAGTAGATATGCGGGAAGGAAAGCCGCGACGAGTAGACAAGGATATATATGGGTATGCCGCGTCGACAAGATCCTAGTATATTTATTTGAATGGGAAAATAAATATACGGTATGGTGAGTTGAATCGGGTGTTAAGAATATACAATCGAACGACAAGATCTTAGTATATTTGTTTAAATGGGAAAACAAATGTGCGGCAAAGTGAGTCGGGTCGAGTGTTGAAATATATATTATATCGAGCGATGCGATCTTAAGTATAATTATTTAAATGGGAAAATAATTATATGTTAAGTGAAGTCGAGTCGATGATAATAAGATACAAGTTAAGAAAATATTAACAAGAGTAATATATAACTTGTAACACCAAGGGGTAATCTAACGCCAACGAAACCTAGGATACGCGCTTAATTAAACGGGATTTGGAATAACTTGTGGTCGGGAGTTGGGTGTACAACTTGCCAAGGCACATGCACTATAGGAATAGTGACTTATACGTCTAGGACGTTTGTAGGTGCGAGACCATCTTTGCTATCCGCCTAGTAAGCCAGACAGAGTTTCAGGTGAGTTTCACGGCCCCATTTTAAACTATTTTTACGTTTTTCGGGGGAAAGATATGTTAGGGAAAATGTATGACGGATTTATTACTTGAGGTGTGACCGCCACTCGGGGTTGAGTCCTCGCCTCTATAATCATTTATTCAGGGAAATGAAACCGGAGGAATATTGAATAGTACTATTGGTGCCTGACAAGGCCCACCCCTAATCGATAGCGTCGATTATGCATTAGGTTATGCCTGGGGTGCATATATTCCGAACTTAAGTCGTGGGAAACCGAGTAACGACTTGGAGCGGGGCATATTTATCATATACGTCTTGGTTTGATTATAGTCTCAAGTAGAGTTATAGGAATTTGCAACTCCTATATATTGTCATAACATGGTATTTCCCAAGTATTCAAGTTTTGGAAACTAAAAACCTGTGAACTCACCAATATATTTATATTGACGAAACTTTTAAACATATCTTTCAGGTAATTAGATGAAGGAGAACCGGGCAAGCTGGGTCGTGGAATCCTCCAATGCGGCGTCAAACATTTTGCGGGGTTTCACCTTTATTTCCCAAGGCTTTGGGATATATTTGAGAAACCTCTATGTTGTCTTAAAAACAATTTACTTTTGTGTAATATTTGAACAAGATTTGACGTCATAATAAATGACCCATTTTCTTAAATTACTTGTGTTTAGCAATAACCTTGGCTTTATGCTTTGAACCGTCGCGCCACGTGTTTCCGCCGTTGTCGTGGTGTGACAGAAAGTGGTATCAGAGCCAAGGTTATAGCGAACTAGAGTATTTTCTTTAAAAACTAGACTATAACCGGATTTGGTTCAAAAAGATAAAGTTTTTTAAAAAAAATATATACATAGTTGCTAAATGCAAATAAAGTAATTTTTCAAGAAGCATTGGGCATGAGGAGATTCCGACCAAGCTAGCCAGGGGTATCGTTATGCATTAACGTAGTATTAGAGGTTAGAAAGGATACTGATAATGTACGCCTTAACTATCTAATTTAAATTAATTCATATATATACATGTACGGTTCTTTTGCCAGGATGTCGGACGCTGGTAGCATAGCGCCCAGTTACGATAGCAGCATTCAGATCATCCGCGCACCACCGCCTGAGCCAGTCGAGCTGGTTGTACTTGATGCGGAAGACGACGACGTGGAGATGAACGTCGCGGGAGGTTCAGATGACGATTCGGACGAGACGGATCCTAGCGAGGATCCTGACTGGGCACCCGCCGTGGTCGACGCGCCGCTACCTATTGTACCGGCCGCACCTTTAGCCCCACGCCCCATCCGAGCCATCAGGGACTTCCCTGAAGGCTGTGCCGGTCCGTCCCGGCCGATCCCAGCCCAGTCGGAGACAGTAGAGTCCCCGTTCGACAGACAGGCTCACGTTGAGCATGAGCCAGCACCTGTACCACACATCCGCATTCCTCCAGGCATGAGACTCATGCCGATCTCCCGTGGGAGGAACGGGTGGATATCTGATGACTCGGACGACGAGTCCGTAGCCTCGGTTGAGCACATGCTGGTACCCGAGATCCCAGCTGTTCAGGAGGAGCCAGTGGCTCCAATGATAGAGGACGCACCTGCTGACCCCGTAGCCCCACCAGCACCACTTGAGCCCGCACCTCAGGAGGGGCCAGCCATAGCAGCTCATGTACTTGAGGGTAGCCCCGCCGATAGCTCTGAGCTACGCAGGGCAGGTATGGCAGCCTTTGCCACCGCGAGCCCTCCTACCCCCACTGTCGTGGTATCCACCCCAGAGTGGGCCACTATTTCAGAGCCTCTAGTAGCCCCATTAGCCGAGCTTGTACCACCACCCACTATAGCCATGACACTACCGATCCCTACCCTTCCCAGCATGCCACCTGCACCGTACCCTCTGGGTGCAGGGGACCCTTACATGATGCCGCCCCACTTTACCCTCAGACCACCAGGTTTTACCCCGTTACTTCCACACATACCGATACCAGCCCCCTTTGGGCCATTCCCATCAGCACACCCAGATATACCCGGACCATCCCAGCCACCTAGGATGACACCCTTGTCTGGACCAGCATGGTCCACTGCCATCACCTTAGAGCGGGACTTTCAGACTCTCGCTGACACGGTGCAGCGCACCGTAACACAGGTAGAGCAGCAGACCCGTCTGATGTGGACGAGGATGATTGATGCACGAGACGCTTTGGCGCACTATGCGGAGGAGTTACTGAGCATGGACGCTCAGTGTGGTATTACAGGGGATGCGCACTTTGCGCATCAACAGTTCTTGTATGAGCGTATCATGACGATCAGCATGACGATCAGTACGCATGCACCGCAGTACCAGTATCCGCCACCACCGCCACAGTAGAGATGCATCAGGGATGCACGGAAGAATCACCAGCTTATGTACATAGCAGCAGCAGTATGGTAGTATAGCACGGGTTATGACACTCGTCTGCATTTTGCCTAGCCGTACGGGTACGACGGCACATGATATGATGTTTTATTTATTTCAAAAACAATGTATTGTATGAGAATGTATTCTCCATTTTGTTATTATGAACATGCATTGTACTAGTACTATTGAAATTAATGAAAAATCTTATTATTATGGTGAAATATGTTGTTGTCTATGATTATTATTGCTTACTCCATATGTTGTGGTTTGTGTATTTGTGTGGTGATGTTGTGTTGATTACTATTTATTTTTGATGTGTTGGTATGTTGTGTGATGACTTGGTGTTGATTATTGTGTTCATATTCTGGTTTGTTATTTATGCTTTATATTGTATAAATGTTTGCCAAATTAACCTTTGATAATTATTATTGAAGAAAATGGCACCAGCCACCAGAAGCAACAGCGGTGCAGACGGACTGCCCGCAACACCAGCCGAACTTGAGACCATGATTTCTGAACGCATAGCCCGCGCGATCGCGGAGCACGAAGCTGCTCGCTCCGAACGATCACGTGACTTGACTGGGAGTGACCGACAAGAAACCTCCCCCACTGGTAAGAAGTTGAAAATAATTGGTAAAGCGATGGGAGAATATCCTAAAACTCCTATCCCATAATAACATACAACTTTATTGATGCAGAAACGGCCTCGCGAGAGCGTGGCTGCACCTTCAAAGCCTTCCTAGACTGCAAGCCGATCAATTTCAACGGCACGGAAGGATCAGTTGGCCTGGTCAAGTGGTTTGAAAAGACCGAGGCAGTCATCCGAATCAGTGGGTGTACCCCACGTCAGTCAGTTATGTACTCCACCAACTTGTTCTTGGACCAAGCACTGACGTGGTGGAATGGACAAGTACAGTCATTGGGTGATGACACTGCTTACTCCCTGTCATGGACAGAACTGAAGGAACTCATGATTGCTGAGTACCGCCCGGCGAGCGAGGTACAGAAACTGGAAACTGAGTTCTGGAACCTCACTATGATGGGAGCGGACGTTACTGGTTACACGTCTCGATTCCATGATCTTTCCAGATTAGTGCCGCGGTTGGTCACCCCTGAAAACAACAAAATTGAGCGTTATTTGTTCGGCTTAGCACCGCAAATACGCAGCATGGTCACTGCTTCTAAACCTACGACCATGCGCGCAGCCATTGATCTTGCGCTAAGCCTCACCGAAGATGCTATACGCATGGGTACACTGATCCGACAAGTTTCGGGATTGAAAATTTCTGAGGCAAGCAGTGTAGAAGCCAAGAATCAGGGATCAAACTCAGCTGTTGTGTCGAACGACCAGGGTAACAAGCCAAGGTTTGGGAAAAGGAAACGGGATGAAGGGAAAAGGGACAGAGCGTCGGGTAGCTCAAACAAGAAGGGAAAAGGATATGTTGCCACGGGACGTGGTAATGGTAACAAACAGGGAAATCAGGGAAGAAACAATGGGTTGACTTGTGGAAAGTGCCACCGCACAGGGCACAAGACTGAAGATTGTCGGTCCGGAGCACCGAAGAATGGAGGGGCTAGACCATGCTTTGCATGCGGGTCGCTAGATCATTGGAAAAAGGATTGCCCCAAGATCAACAACCAGGCCCGCGGGCGGGCATTTGTGATTGGAGCCGGTGATGCACGACAAGACCCCAACGTGGTCACTGGTACGTTTCCTCTTAATGGTCATTATGCCTCTGTATTATTTGATACCGGTGCTGACTTCAGCTTCGTATCCATTGAGTTTAAAAGGCTACTTGGATTAAAAACTAGCAAACTAGATACACCCTACTCTATAGAACTGGCTAATGGTAAAACTATTGAAACGAGAGAAGTAGCGAAAGATTGTAAATTAGAACTCTGTGGGCACGAGTTTGGGATTGATCTTTTGCCGGTCGTATTGGGAAGTTTCAACATCGTTGTCGGCATGGACTGGTTGTCCGCGCACCGTGCCATTGTGGTTTGCAACGATAAAGTTATTCAAGTCCCCCTCGCAAGCGGTGAAACTCTCTCAATTCAAGGGGAAAGACACGGAACGCCGCTAAGAATTATTTCAAGCATGAAGGCTCGTAAATGTCTGAGAAAAGGGCTTGTCGCATTCTTGGCACACGTAGTGGACAAGAAGGCCGACGAGCGAAAGTTGGAAGACATTCCAGTAGCTAGAGACTTTCCGGATGTATTTCCAGAAGATTTTCCGGGGTTGCCGCCACCTCGACAAGTCGAGTTCCGCATCGACCTAGTTCCCGGAGCTGCTCCTGTGGCACGATCGCCATACCGCCTAGCTCCATCAGAGATGCAGGAACTGTCCAGCCAACTACAAGAATTATTGGACAAAGGCTTTATAAGACCGAGTTTCTCACCTTGGGGAGCTCCCGTCTTATTTGTGAAGAAGAAGGATGGCACATTTCGCATGTGCATCGACTATCGAGAGCTGAACAAGCTAACCATCAAGAATCGCTATCCTCTCCCCAGGATCGACGATTTATTTGATCAGCTCCAAGGTTCCAGCTATTACTCCAAGATCGATTTGAGGTCTGGCTATCACCAGTTGCGTATACAAGAAGAAGATGTACCAAAAACGGCCTTCAGAACCCGGTATGGACACTATGAATTTTTGGTAATGCCATTCGGCTTAACCAACGCACCAGCGGTTTTCATGGACCTAATGAACCGCGTGTGTAAGCCATACCTGGATAAATTCGTCATAGTCTTCATTGACGATATTCTGATATATTCACGTACAAAAGAAGACCACGAGAATCACCTTCGGTTAATTCTTGAAGTATTACGCAAAGAGAAGCTCTATGCTAAGTTCTTAAAATGTGACTTTTGGATTCGAGAAGTTCACTTTTTAGGCCACGTGGTAAACGAGAAGGGCATACACGTCGATCCCGCCAAGATCGAGGCAATTAAAAATTGGGAAGCCCCTCGAACTCCCACCGAAGTACGACAATTTCTAGGCCTTGCGGGTTATTACAGAAGGTTCATCGAGAACTTTTCAAAGATAGCACAAGCTTTAACCACGTTAACCCAAAAGGATAAGAAATTCGAGTGGACGGAAAAGCAAGAGGCCGCGTTCCAATTGCTAAAAGACAAGTTATGTGGCGCTCCGATACTATCACTTCCAGATGGTACGGAAGACTTTGTGGTTTACTGTGATGCCTCACATCAAGGCCTGGGTTGTGTATTGATGCAAAGAGAAAAAGTAATAGCATATGCTTCCAGACAACTGAAAATCCACGAGAGGAACTACACTACACACGATTTGGAATTAGGTGCAGTGGTATTCGCTCTCAAGATATGGAGGCACTATTTGTACGGAACCAAGTGCACGATTTTCACTGATCACAAGAGTTTGCAACACATCTTTGATCAGAAGGATTTGAACATGCGACAACGGCGATGGGTCGAATTATTAAACGATTACGATTGTGAAATAAAGTACCATCCCGGTAAGGCGAACGTTGTGGCCGACGCCTTGAGTCGCAAGGAACGGGTTAAACCATTGCGTGTTCGAGCTTTGGGTCTGACTATCCACACGAATCTGACTGAACGAATTCGTGAAGCTCAAGTTAACGCCCTTAAACCCGAGAATGTCAAAGGTGAAAGGTTACGAAAGATGGTTGATTCACTAGAACCAAAGGCAGACCAGACTCTGTATTTTATGAATAGAATTTGGGTTCCGGTGTACGGAGGATTGCGTGAGCTAGTGTTGGCCGAAGCTCACAGTTCTAGATATTCGGTTCACCCTGGTGCAGACAAGATGTTCCACGATTTGAAGGAACTTTATTGGTGGCCGAATTTCAAAAGAGATATAGCAGCATATGTTGCGCGATGTTTGACTTGCGCAAAGGTCAAGGCTGAGCACCAGAAACCTTCCGGTCTGCTCCAGCAACCGGAAATACCGGAATGGAAATGGGAACGAATCACCATGGATTTCATTACCAAGTTACCCAAGACGACAAGCGGCCATGACATGATCTGGGTAATCGTAGATCGATTGACGAAATCTGCACACTTCCTCCCGATTCGCGAAACGGACAGGTTGGAGAAACTGACCCGTTTGTACATTAAGGAAGTGGTATCTAAACACGGTGTACCTGTTTCTATCATCTCCGATCGGGATAGTCGTTTCACTTCCAGATTTTGGGAAAGTTTAAATGAAGCCCTCGGTACTCGCCTCGACATGAGCACCGCATATCACCCCCAAACGGATGGTCAAAGTGAACGAACCATCCAGACCTTGGAAGATATGTTACGGGCATGCGCGATTGATTTCGGAGGTAATTGGGATACGCACTTGCCATTGGTAGAATTTTCTTACAACAACAGTTATCATACGAGCATTCAAGCCGCACCGTTTGAAGCTCTATATGGACGCAAGTGTCGATCGCCGTTATGTTGGGCGGAAGTTGGAGAAAAACAACTCACCGGGCCCGAAATTGTTCAAGAGACCACGGAAAAGGTCTTTTTGATAAAGGAACGCCTCAAAGCGGCCCGTGACCGCCAGAAAAGCTATGCTGATATGAGGCGAAAGCCCTTAGAGTTTCAAGTCGGAAACAGGGTCCTACTAAAAGTGTCACCTTGGAAAGGTGTCGCGCGCTTTGGAAAGCGCGGAAAGCTAAACCCACGATATATTGGACCATTCGAAGTCTTGTCCAGGGTAGGCACAGTGGCATACAAGCTCAAGTTGCCTCAAGAGCTTAGTGGAATACACGACACGTTTCACGTGTCAAATTTGAAAAAGTGCCTATCCGACGAAACTCTCATCATCCCAGCAGACGAAATCCAGATTGACGACAAGTTACATTTTGTTGAAGAACCAATCGAGGTAACTGATTGGAAGGTCCAAAAACTTAGGCGCAGCAAGATCAGATTGGTCAAAGTGCGCTGGAATGCCAAGCGTGGACCGGAGTTCACGTGGGAAAGGCTGGACCGGATGAAGCAAAAATACCCCGCCCTATTCGAGAAGACACCTGTACCGGAGAACTCGAAGTGAATTCCGGGACGGAATTCTCTTAACGGGGGGAGAATGTAACAACCGGCAAAAATAAGGTAATTCCGTACAATTTAATTAATATATGATTAACGTAATTAAATGCAATTATGTGTGATTTAATTATCAAGGCCTTAGGAGATAGCAATTTCCAAATAGTGCATAGGAATGCATACGTTTAATGGTAAAACATGATTGGATCATGTGCGAATAAACTATCTGGTATGGACGTTGGCAATTACCCGGTAATAATTAAATAAACAAAAAGGATCCCGGAAACCCAGGATATAAAATAAAGGGTATTTTCATAAAATATAATGAGTTTTGGAACTCCAAAACCATAAGTGAAAACGTCTTGTACAAATCTCCCGGTAACGAATAAAATGCGCGTACCGCACCCGATACGCGTATAACTCATAATTTCACCCGGCAAAGGCCTAAATAACCAATCAACGCTTAAATTAGACTATATTTAAGGGTTATTAAAGGTATTTTTAATGTCCGAATAACGCGTGATTAAAACCCGAAAAATACCCGAACGACACCCGAACGACGGGGGATTAAACATAACAAATATTGGGTAAATATTTGAAGTTGTGGACCCCACTTAAACCCACAAAGGGGCCGGCCTAATGGCCACAAAATATCCATACATGAGGTTAATAATAATAACCTACACTTAGCTAAAAAGCATGCATGTGCATAAGACAAAAGATGTAAGAATACATTAGTACAAAAGTAACCACCTCCTTGTCCCCCCTTGGATGATTTTCGGCCAAGAGGCCCTAGAAACCCAAGACAAGACCAAACATATCATTACATTAAGTACACACATGCATGAATATATCTAGTGTGGATTACATGAAAGATTACAAGGTTTAGCAAGAATTGCAAGTAATCTTCCACTCCTATACATACATACACGGCACATTACACACACACACACACACATATCATATCTTTCAAAAATCCCAAGTACACAACTCAATCCTCCATAAGATTTCTTGAATCTTTGGAATGATTACATGTGATAAGGCTTTATAAACATGTGTTAGAGACTTGGAGCATCAAAGCAAAACTCTTCTTCTTCTTTCCTTCTTTGGCCGTGAGTTATACCCCTCCCCCATACATCATTCTTTCAAGTTTTTACATCTCCAAATCACTTAAAACAATCCATCATCCAAACCCCTATTGTGTGTTTCAAGCTTGGAGCTTAACCATTAAGGAAGAACACACTAAACCCCTCTCAAAATCAAAGGTTTTGTCTTCCCTAGCCTTGTGCTAGTAGTAAGCTTCTTAACCTTGTTTTTGATTATTATTATTCATGTATGTGTTCTTAGAAGCAAGTTGTACATGAAGGGTTTAGAAGGTGGTTTGAACATAATCTTTAATAGGTTTTACTTGTGTAAAATAGATGATTAAAGATATGTAAATAAAACATGGATTTGATGATGATAAAGTAATGATCTTGAGAATATATAAAGTTTACACTTAAACTAAGTAGGATGATGATTTGGTTAAGATTGTGGAATGAACTTGAATATGTTAAAAAGTAACTTTAAATCATCTTATTATGATCATCTAAGGTATAATGTATGGTGGAAAATATTAGAAGTTCATGGATAAAGAAGATGAAAAATTAAAGTTAACTTACTTAGAAGAATGATATTTTGTTAAAATGGGCAAATACATAAAACACACATACAAGTAGTCTTACATATGGAATATAAGACTAACAAAAGTGTTTTGATACAAAAATAACTTACCAATAAAAAGTTGAATCTTCAAAGTCTACTATTTTGAGTGAAAAATGTTAACTTTGGAAGTTAGAGTGGAAAAATGCAACATTTGAAAGATAAGGGACTAATATTGTAACTTTGAAAGTTGGAGGACTAAAATGGATATTTTAGAAACTATTAGTCCAAAAATGCAAGGATGGAAAGTTTGGTGTCAAAAGTGTAAGTAATAAATTTCTAAGGATGATTTTGGTAAATACTAGTAGATATACTTGGGTATTTTTATATAAAAGTATATTTTTGAAAGTTATAAAAATATGGATTACATTAACATAAGGATTTTTATAAAATAGAGATTTTATAAAAATATTAAACAAACTTGGGAAACTTATACAAAAATGAATACTTTTATATAAATGGGAATATAAAAGTATTGGAAACATTTTTGTAGTTAAGTTAACAAGTTGGGTTAAAAATACATAAGTATTTTAAACCATCCAAGTAACATGTGAAAAGAGGAAGAAATATGGATAATATTCCTATAAAACACATGTTGGGAAAAACTTGGAAAAATTAACTAATCAAGTTAAGATATCGAAATAAGACGCGTTAACGAACCGTACACGGGCAAAACATGAGAAAAATGCCATTGCGGCAAGATAAGAAAATATATATTTTTAAGAAGTAAAATATATATACAACATGGGTGAAAACTAATAAACACTTTCCTAAGTGTTAACGGAATTATTCGTGGGAGAAAAATATGACGTAAACAAATAAGACGTTAAACAAGCGTATATACTTAACAAGAAAAATTACACATTTATATATATGTACGCTCGTCTCGGCAAAATCCTAGTATATCTACTTAATGGGAAAGTAGATATGCGGGAAGGAAAGCCGCGACGAGTAGACAAGGATATATATGGGTATGCCGCGTCGACAAGATCCTAGTATATTTATTTGAATGGGAAAATAAATATACGGTATGGTGAGTTGAATCGGGTGTTAAGAATATACAATCGAACGACAAGATCTTAGTATATTTGTTTAAATGGGAAAACAAATGTGCGGCAAAGTGAGTCGGGTCGAGTGTTGAAATATATATTATATCGAGCGATGCGATCTTAAGTATAATTATTTAAATGGGAAAATAATTATATGTTAAGTGAAGTCGAGTCGATGATAATAAGATACAAGTTAAGAAAATATTAACAAGAGTAATATATAACTTGTAACACCAAGGGGTAATCTAACGCCAACGAAACCTAGGATACGCGCTTAATTAAACGGGATTTGGAATAACTTGTGGTCGGGAGTTGGGTGTACAACTTGCCAAGGCACATGCACTATAGGAATAGTGACTTATACGTCTAGGACGTTTGTAGGTGCGAGACCATCTTTGCTATCCGCCTAGTAAGCCAGACAGAGTTTCAGGTGAGTTTCACGGCCCCATTTTAAACTATTTTTACGTTTTTCGGGGGAAAGATATGTTAGGGAAAATGTATGACGGATTTATTACTTGAGGTGTGACCGCCACTCGGGGTTGAGTCCTCGCCTCTATAATCATTTATTCAGGGAAATGAAACCGGAGGAATATTGAATAGTACTATTGGTGCCTGACAAGGCCCACCCCTAATCGATAGCGTCGATTATGCATTAGGTTATGCCTGGGGTGCATATATTCCGAACTTAAGTCGTGGGAAACCGAGTAACGACTTGGAGCGGGGCATATTTATCATATACGTCTTGGTTTGATTATAGTCTCAAGTAGAGTTATAGGAATTTGCAACTCCTATATATTGTCATAACATGGTATTTCCCAAGTATTCAAGTTTTGGAAACTAAAAACCTGTGAACTCACCAATATATTTATATTGACGAAACTTTTAAACATATCTTTCAGGTAATTAGATGAAGGAGAACCGGGCAAGCTGGGTCGTGGAATCCTCCAATGCGGCGTCAAACATTTTGCGGGGTTTCACCTTTATTTCCCAAGGCTTTGGGATATATTTGAGAAACCTCTATGTTGTCTTAAAAACAATTTACTTTTGTGTAATATTTGAACAAGATTTGACGTCATAATAAATGACCCATTTTCTTAAATTACTTGTGTTTAGCAATAACCTTGGCTTTATGCTTTGAACCGTCGCGCCACGTGTTTCCGCCGTTGTCGTGGTGTGACATTTAAACAAACTTATGAAATTCCAAAAAACACTAAGTAGTGTACATAGGATAGGTGACGACTTGTCTGCCTAGACTACCTTAAGGATAGGTGACTGCAGCACCTAACCTTTTAAGGTGCTACCGGTAAGAGATTCCCCAACAAATACAAAGACAAAACATGCAAACATGCAACAAAAATGACAAACAAGCTAAACAAACATAAACATACCTAATAAGCCTTAAGGGCTGAACATTAACATAAAAAAGGCTTTAACAAGCCATCAACCTACGAATTGTCCATAAGGCTTTAGCAAGCCTACCACTACACTTAGAACCTTGTCAGGTTCCATACTGAGACATTGTTCAAACCACAACAAAAGATGTTAATTGTTAACAGACATGATGCTAAGAAAGCTATGAATAAGAAAGCATACAGTAATTAAGCTGCACTACCCAAAGCAGATGGCTTCAAAGCTTCAGTCTCTGCAGCAACAGTCTCAATAGTGTTAGCCTTGTTTGCTTTCTTTGCGTTCTTGGTTTTCTTCCCGACATCATCACCACCAACCTTTAAAGCATCCAAGCTCACATCCTTCAGGCTTCCTTCATCAACATCCAGGGTCTCCTCACTATCACCTAAATAGGACCTCTTCTTGGAAAAATCTTCAAGTAGCTCAGCACAAACTGCCTCGTTCAGGTCTGGAGGCTTCAGTTGCTTCAAATCCTGCAAAGGTTTACCATGAAAAGACGACACTTTAGTGACATAGGGATATGTCAAGTGTTCCATCTTCACAACAAACTCTTTAAAAACATCCATAGACTCGGGCTGATAGAGGAGAGACTGCTCCAAATCATGTCCAGCTTCATGTGCCTTAAACCTGACCATATAACCCACATGCTTCCCATGAATGAGCAGCTTGGTGTAAACCTCTCCCAATGCAGAGTTAAATTCAGCTGAATGGAGAAGATATGTAACTACTTGCTGAAACCCACTCTCAATCAACCACTTGTTATCTGCTGAAGCCTAGGCAAGTGAAGCCTCCAACCTTCCCTTCTCCCTCTCAAAAGTTTTCTTCTCAACCTCCAAAGCAGCCCTATCTGCTTCAAACTCAACCCTTGCAGCTTCACACTTTGCAGCCTCTGCTTCGTGAGCCTTCTTGAGTTCACCAATAAGACCAACAAAGGTTTTTTTTTTCAGCATATCACTGGGCATCCTTCTTCAAGGAAGCAAGGGAAGCTTTCATCTCCTTCTTCTTCTTTACAAACTCCTGATACTCAGCCATTCTCTTCCTAAACCTGCTCACACCCTCTGGAAGCATGGTTGCAAGGTTGCAGGCCCCCATCACCATCTTGGAAAGCAAAACATCATCCTCCATAGCTTCCAAGGTATCCTTCACACCGGGAGGAGAAAGATGAGCTAAAACATCTTCATACACAACAGACGACTTAAAGTTATCATTAACCTTCACATTCCACCCAGGAGCATAAACTCCTTCACCTTCAACACTGGTAGAACCTTTAGCATTCTTTAAAACAACTACCCTAGCACCAACAACCCTCTTGCCCTTTCCCTTCTTCGCCACAACACTCGGAAACTTCTCGGCAACCTTAATCTGAACCCCCTCATCCTTATCATCTTCAGAATTTTCAATCTCATCACTTACATTCACAGCCTCAGACACACTTGCCTGTTTAGCATCCTTGAACAACCTTCGGCTTGAACGTTTAGTAGAAGCCTTAGAAGAACTAGGCTTTGAAAACCCCTTCACATTTGGAACATTAACATAGTTCACACCAGCAAACCTAAACTTTTCATACTTTACCAGCGCATCCTCCCCTTGAACATCCTCGACTTCCTCAAAAACAACATCTGACACATCATCACTCTTAATAAAATCCAACGCAGACATGACTACAGGAAGATGAAAAACAAAAACATAAGGACCAAACAAAACAGGGAAAACAGAGTTAACAATAAAAAATAGCATACCCTAACCACCCCTCAAAGGAACCGGATCTCTATCCCGTTTATCCCAACGGATACTAATCCTAGATAAAACTAAAAAATGTTCAGGAAAGGGGCGAAGCCTTGAAGGACATGCTCGAAGGGCTTCAAGAAAGTTATTATCCAACTCTGATTCAGATGGTTCCATCTCGTTCAGAATAGCATCAGGATGCCTCCAAACTGGTTTAAACGGAAGGATTGATTCTGAAACCTAGAAAAATCTTGTTTTCCACACACCAACAGTGGTGACATGTGAAGAAATCAAGCAAACATCAACTTGGGAGGTTTGAAAGGTGTACCAATCACCATTTTTAGCCAAACAAAAGAAACGTCGGAACGTCAAAAGGGTAGGATCGTAGCCAAGAGCACGACAGAGCATCTCAAAATGTAATACCCGGGCTAACCCAAGAGGGTGTAACTGCTTGAAATAAACCCTGTAATACTCTAATACATTCAAAAGAAAAACTGAAAAAGGGTGGCGAAGGTTTGAAAACTCAAAATGACGACAATACAGAAAAACTCAAAATGACTGCCATGTCCTTCTTGGCACCCATTATGCTTGGAGGGATGATCAAACGAAGCAAAGGAATGAAAACTAACCTAATTGAAGCAAGAAAACGAAACCCTAAGAGAGAAGGTAAAGGAAACTGTCGATTGAAGAAAGTAAAATGTGATTAAGTAAATAAAAAAGAAGTTATAATATGATAACTTCTAGATATAATGATAACTTGCATTAAAAACTGTCACTGATAAGGCTAACACTTGTCACATCAAGTGTCACTTCAAAATTCAAATCCAGAGGTGTAACCGCCTGAAACCAAGTCAAGCCTTTAACCCTCGAACCTTTTAATGCCTATAAGTTGAGCAAAAAGTCAGAAGCCTTTGAGCTACGCCACAAACACCTCTGACTTGAGGGGCTGATGATGTGGGTAGCCTAAAGTAAAATAAATCGATAAAATTGCACAAACCTGCTTGAAAGGTTAAAAGGTAAAAGGGCTCAAAAGTTGATAAAGCACTGAGCATAAAGAACAAAACAGATGACCTGTCTTGTCATCACATTTCTCGGTCAAAGCCCCCAGCTGTCCGCACTCTGCATGTGGAGAAGCTGCATCACACGGACCGCAGGTCTAAAGCCTTCACCGGCTAAAAGTGACAAGTCCCTAAGTTGCTACAAGGATCAAGAGTTTGTGATTACCCAAAGAAAAAGATGTTTTTCCTATAAATTAGATCACTTCATCAGTGATCTAATCATACCATCTTACACTCTTTACTTACACATTCTTTTATTCTCTTCACGTGTGAAAGGCTCTCTTTATCACACTACATCTCACTCGAGTTTACAAACGACATTCTGGCTTTGAGTATCACTCAAACCAGAATTGTAACACTCAAAACATAAAACTCTTGAACCTCCTTCTACGTTTAGCAATGTAGAGGAACACCACAACCTGCGTTAGGCAAAAGTAAACCTCTCAACCCTTTTACCCTTCCTCTGACTTTGCACTAACGTTGGACTTATATTTGTTGTAGCAACACTAACCACCAAAAACTAAGAATTACGTAAATAATTAAGTACACCAAAAAAAATGAATTATTAAGTACACCAAACTGTCTATTATTTAAAATTACTCAAATGATCCGGATAAATTTAAAATAAAACTATTTCCAAACCAAAAGGTCTTGACAGTGCACCAACATTTTACTAACTATTAGTAAATGGTTCTTGTGACCTGGTCAATCATTACTGATTAATTACGAATCAGTTTTAGAACATCATTGAAAAAACACAAAGAAAAGAATCAAACTTCACATTATAATAGCATAAATATTTTAAATTATCAACATAAGACAAAATGAAGCCATCGTTCGTATGAGTTCATCTTGTTGGAGCAATTGACAGAAATCTACTAAAATATTCAACTTGGATATGTGATGTTTTGATAATCATGTCCTTCCACAATTCTTTACTTTTATTCTTCTTTAAGCTTCATTTCTAGTTTCTTTTGACAAGGATCAACACATGTCAAGTAACTAGATCTATAATTTCTATCATACAGGAGCGGCCTATGGGATGGTCGGAAAGGCCTTCGGCTTAGGGTCCGTAAATTTCAATGGCACATTTAAAAAAAAATATTATATATATTTTAAATAGCTCATTTATCACTTAAACTGAGACCCAATTAAACTTATAATTTCTAAAGTTGTTAAGTAATCCAATAACCCATAAAAAAATTATAAACAAGTATGCCCATTTAATTTACTAAATAGAAAAAAAAAAAAAAAGAAAGAAACATCACAGTCGACAAACAACAGGCAATTCAAAAAACCAGATCCAACTTGCCACTATTTCCGACCCTCCACCACCACCTATCCACCCATGCACGACCATCACGATCTGACCCCCCATTACCACCCATGTGACCGACTCACTATCAGACAACTCCATTCTCGGTATGTGTTTTTTAACTTTCTATCATATAGCCCTAATTGCATAATTGGTATTTGATAGAATTAGGTGTTTTATTAAGCCCTAAAATTGGATGGATTGTTGAATGTTAAGCCCTAAATAATTAATTAGGTAATTCTTACGAATTTAGAATTGACGGTTTTATTCATTTAGCCCTAATTGAGCCCTAAAAGTCTTAATTGTTAATTGTTATAAACTTATACTTGATTATGTTAATGGTTTTGAATTTGGATTTAGAAACTATGCCTCTTAAACAAACATCCGGTTGGCAAAAACGTCAAAAAATAAAACGAGAGGAACAAATGGCCAAGTCTTTATCCCACTACTAGAAAATTGGGCTATTGTCACCAAAAGTTGCTACCTAGAAAAATGGTAGCAAATTTAGCAACCGATTTTACACCAGTTTTTATATGTTTAATATTATTCCAGAACAAGAAAAATTACATCAAGATAACGGGCAGGCGGGCAACAAGCTGCGCCGCCATCCCTTTCTGAATAGCAAATCCTAACCTACTAAAAACGTAACCCTGCCCACCCGGAACAGAGACACTACTATTAATAACCCGCTGGACCCTAGTCAGGAAACGGGTAGCCTCCGGTGCCAATGAGCCAAAGGTATCAAAGGCCAAGGGTACAAAAACGTGTTGGTTCTCCTCGCAGGCTTTTGCATGTTTTTCTATCTTCTTTGCCTCTGCTTTCCGCACCGCTTGGCCTGCTACAAAGCCACTATCCCTCAACCCAACTAGGGGAGATGCACCCGTCAAGTCAACACAAGCATGCTTCCCCCTGGCCCACCCAAAGACAAGGAGATCTGCTGGTAAATTCGTGGTAACTAATCAGTTGCGAATTTTGACACCGTTTACTTTTGGTGGTAAATTCGTGGGAAAAATAATAAGAACGAACTAAAAAATAATAATTTATAAAAAAAACAACAAACCTATTGAATTGTGACCACCTTAGCGGTAGCAAATTTAGGGACCTATTTCTTAATGTGTAATGCATATATATATATATATGGTAGCTAATCAGTGATAAATTTTGAGACTAAATTGCTACCATATTAGCCACGATAAAATTGGACTATTGTCACTAAAAGTTGCTACCTAGAAAAATGGTAGCAAATTTAGAAACCATTTTTACACCAAAATATGTATTATAAGGTAAGGTAACTAATCGGTTGCAAATTTTGACACCGTTTATTTTTATGGTAAATTCGTAAGAAAAATAATAAGAAAGAAGTAAAAAAAATAATAAATTAAAAAAAACAACAAACCTATTGAATTGTGACCACCTTAGCGGTATCAAAATTAGGGACCTATTTTTAAGCGTAATGCATATATATATATATATATATATATATATATATATATATATATATATATATATATATATATGGTAGTTAATCAGTAGTATATTTTGAGACTAAATTGTTACCATATTAGCCACGATAATGAACACTACGCCAAAATAGGCCTACAACTACACTTTTTCTAAAACTACCCTGCCACACTTTCAATTAAAAGAAACAAAACTAGTAACTATAAATATTTTATCGTCAATTACATCCAATGATGGTCAATTGAATCCAATGATGGTCAGTTAGGCCCAAAGATGGCCAGGTAGATTCAATTATTGTCAATTAGACCCAATGAAGGTCATTTAGACCCAATGATAGTAAATTAGACCCGATGATGGTCAATTAGGCCCGTTGATGGTCAAATAGAACTAATGATCGTCAATAAGATCCAATGATGGTAAATTAGACCCAATGATGGTTATAACTGCACCAATAATGGTAAGTTGGATCCAATGAAGGTCAGCTAAGCCCAATGATTGTCAGTTAGATCCAATGATGGTTAATTAGAACCAATGATCGTCATTTAGATCCATTCATGGTTAATTAGATCCAATGATGGTTAATTACACCACTGATGGTCGGTTGAATCCAGTGATGGTCAGTTAGGCCCAATGATGGTCAGTTATATCCAATGATGGTCAGTTAAACCCAGTGATGACTAATTAGATCCAATGATAGCCAGCTAGGCCCAGTGATGGTCAGGTAAATCCAATCATTGCCACTTAGACCCAATGATGGTCATTTAGACCCGATGATGGCCAATTAGACCCGATGATGGTCAATTAGGCCTGATGATGGTCAATTAGAACCAATGATTGTCAATTAGATCAATGTTGATAAATTAGATCAAATGATGGTTAATTAAACCAATGATCGCCAGTTGGATCCAATGATGGTCAGTTAAATCCAATCATTGTCACTTAGACCCAATGATGGTCATTTAGACCCCAATGATGGTGAATTAGACCCGATGATGCTCAATAGGCACAACGATGGTCAATTAGAACCAATGATCATAAATTAGATCCAATGATGGTTAATTATATCCAATGATAGTTAATTAAACCAATAATGGTCACTAGGGCATGTACCACTTGTTATTGTCCGTTATGATACAATATAAGTCACGATAACATGATGTAGGGATCTAACTCAGAGGCCTATTGATGTGTTGCTAAATGCATCACATTTATTTGTCAGTTTTGTATATTTTTGAGTTGATTAGATAGTATTTTTATTCGTTTTAGGCTCGTACTTTATATTTTAGTATTGTATGTATTTTATTACTTTTTGGTTACTTTATTTATTTATTTATTTATTTTATACTTTTGGTAGGTGCTCTTGTGAAGCAGGGCGGAAAAAATAGAAATTATATTCGAGACCCGAGCACCAAATACCATGCATGAAGTCTACTACTATTAATACTATTAATAATAATAATGATAATATAAAAAACGTAAAAGTGAAAATCAAGGAAAAAGAATTCAAACTTTTCTTGTTTTAAGGAAGAATTAATAGTGGACTTTGACTAAGGGCTATGATTAGCCAGGAGGAACTTAGGGGGATCTTCATCATTGCTATTCATCTCTAATGATTCCAACCCATGATTTTTTTATCATTTTTTTCATTATAATCTTGAAGATTGAAGACCCAAGAACACAACATTTGATGATTTCTATGGCCATGCTTGGCTAAAACTTCTATTCATATCCGGGTGTAAACTTTGATTCTAGGGTTCTAAACATTGGGTATTTTCTATCTTTTATTTGCTTTTGAATGTCAAACAATTGTGTTGAATTGCGATTAATCTTATGTTGAAGTCATTTTAGTTAATTGATCTTGTGCCAATTTCTAGTGTCATGAACATGATTCCTTGCTTTAACACAAATCTAGGGTTGTATGTCTAGAGTTATAAAGTATATTATCGTCCATCATAGATGTTGATGATTCTTGATACCTAAACCTAATGAGACAACCAACCCGCGAACTACGATGACACGACACAAGAAAATATGTAAGTTATATTTTTTAGTCATGATTATGGCAGTTTCGATAGTTTGCGAGTTGTCAATTGTCATGATTAGGGCCGTTTATGAGTAGGGCTATCATTGGTTGTTCATGATTAGGGTTGATTAAAAGTTTATATTCATGAGCCTCACCAGGTCGTTTTAATCCATTGTTGGCATACATTTTGACGCCAATTTTAAGACCATTTTGGTTGCATTGTAAGCCCATTTTTATAGCAATATTGAAACCATTTTTACGTCAATTTTGTCACCAATTTGGCTGCATTTTTTTGTCCATTTTTAATAGCCGTTTGACCCATTTTTTAGCCGCAATTTAACAACAATTTAAATCCTTTCTTGACATTATTTTGACATCAACTAATCCTAATTTTTAAAATACCCAACCATGTAATTGCGGAAATTTTGTATGTACCACCATTTTTTGTTGCCTTTTCCTATGCACCAAAAAGCATGTTACATATATTATGATACTAAAACTTAAAAAAATCCCTCAAATGCCCTTCAATTGATGTGCCGCGCGCAGGGGATCAATCTAGTTACTTATTACTTTTAATATATTTCGCCTTTGATGTATTGAGAATGTTTAGGAATTTCTTATTGAGTTGATTAGACAATCTCTGCAGATTGTTTAAGTAAAATTTTAATCTTAGTAATAGTATGTAAATATATCAGAACATGTTATTTAACTTCTAGCACTAGAATCACTCACAATTAGATTATGTTATTGTGTAACTCACTTGACCCGTTATTAGTTTTTGTTAATTCTGACTTCTTGATTCTATTCATTGCTTGTTTTGTAGATTGAAAAGTTGAACTTGGTTATCAAAGAGCTTGTTAAGGAAAAAGATGAAGATAAAGAAAGGATTGAAGGAATTATTGCGGGCTTGGTGGCTGAAAAAGAAAAAGATAATGTGGATAAAGAGGCTATGCTCAATAGAATGACACAAATTGAAGCTATATTAACAGCTATGGGTCGAAAATAGGCTATAAACACTTAGACATGAATGTTTTGAAGTTTTTCATGGATAATTTCGGTTATTTGAGTTTTTATATGGTTTTAAAATTGGAAAAACTGTAACAAATTTGTTTTATATAAATTGAGACTTTGTATTATTTGATTGTTTTATATATAATATAGTTTCTTGAAATGTAATTGAATTAAAAAGTAGGGAAAAAACTGTAGCAAAGCTAATGGTAGCAAATTTTTAATGAAAGTAGTGGCTAAATGGTAGCAAATTTTCAATGAAAGCGGTGGCTAAATGGTATCAAATTTTCAATTAAAATGGTGGCTAAATGGTTGCAAATTTTCAATGAAAGTGATGGTTAAATGGTAGCAAATTTTCAATGAAAGTGGTGGCTAAATGGTAGTAAATTTTTAATGAGAGCGGTGACTAAATGGTTGCAAACTAAATGGTACAAAAAACGGTTATAAAAAAAGGTGTAAATTTTCAATAAAAATGGTGTCTAATTGGTGGCAATATTGGTGGCTAAATGGTACCAAAACAGTAGCAAAAGACCTTCCTAAAACATTATAGGAGCGGTAGAAATAGTTTTAATTGTTTTTGTGGTGACAAAAATATGGTAGCAAAATACAAAAGTGGTAGCTATTTGTTGACATTAGAGCAACAGACATGGGTGTTTTTGCTACCGCATTTTCGGTTGCAAAATGGTGGCTATAGAGCAATTGCTACCATTATGTGACCGGACCTGTGGTGACAAAAGCCCAATGTCCAAAGAAAGACTTAGTGGGTTAGAAATCTTAGATAGTATAAACTGCGAAGAGTTGATTCACCAATTTGTTAGCAAGAATGTTAGGAGAGCTTCACAATTCGCTGGTTAGATACTTTAGCGATGATAGCTATCGAGAGCGAAATCTTAGATAGTATAAACTGCGAAGACTTGATCCACCAATTTGTTAGCAAAAATGTTAGGAGAGCTTCATAATTCGTGGGTTAGATACTAGCCTATTACAGTATGTAACTTCACTATTTCTAGTACTATTATTTTGTTAATTGTTATGTTTCTTGCTATAAATTGATTGTACATAAAATTTAGTTTAAATTATATGATTCGTTAAAGCATAAAGGGCATATTTTTAACGACTCGAATAGGGCACATAAATCCTTAGGAACGCCTCTATCGTCATACTTGTGCCTCACTAATAAAGCACTGTTAACTTTAGCTTATCAAATGACGTCTTCGATGGGTACTTTAACAAACACTTATGTTGTATCCTTGATTTGAGTTTGCATCGCATTGAGTCTTCAACCTTGCTTCTTGACTGTAATAATTAGCACACTAAAACATTGACAAATTTATGTAAAATGATCATGTTGAACACGAGGCCCTTAAAACATATTTCACGTTTTCTCTAAGACGTACGCGTTTGTTTCCCAGTGTACAACACCCGGAACAGTATGTGTATTGTTGGAGATGACTCTCACGCCTAAGAAAGTATCGGATTATTTAGTATAAAATTATCGGACAAAGGTTGAAGTTGTGAAAAAAAAAAAAAAAAAAAAAAAAAAAAAAAGTTTAGAGGGTGCTGTTCTCTAAACTTGTCCATGGATTAGAGAGCATTTTTCATTTCATTCCAAGTATGGACCACCATGTACATATATATATATACACACATAATAATAATAATTAACATCATTTATTCTTGCACTAAACAAGACATTAACCTTGTAATAATCAAGATATTTACTATTGTAATAAACAAATTTTTAATCTCTAATTAAACGAATTTAAGTGGTTACTCAAAACTGTTTTCTTCATTCAAAACACATATTGAAACAATCAAAAGTTGGTTGCTCCCAAACAACTGGTTATGGCTCGCTCCCGGTAACGGGAGTGTGAGAGTGCGAGTTCGATGGAAAACACCCTTTTGGGTCCCAGCTAGTGTTTGCTGTTAAGGAAACAATTAACCAGACTCACAGTTAAAAGCTAGAGGTTAAGCAAAATAAAAGCATGTTCTACATAAACTTAAGAATGTTTGAATCTTATATGCACGGTATATCAAGAATAAAAAAAATATCAGGGGTAACGTTCAAAAAAATTACGTTGTCATTCATACAATGTAAAAGAAACAAAAAAAACCGCAATAATAAATAAAGTTAAACATATATCTAATAGATTTCTTCACTTCATCATTTGAAAGCTTGAAATCAAGTCATTATATTGTCTTCTGTTACTTTATCAAAAGTTTTTCTTTCGACCGCACAAACTAGAGAATTATTCAAATGCTTCTTACCCATTCAACTGCGCAAATCCATCTTGACAAGCTTCATTTTAAGAAAAAAAACATTTTTCAACGGTTGCTGTTGCAAACGGAAAACTAATGCTTTATCAAAAGTTTTTCTTTCGACCGCACAAACTAGAGAATTATTCAAATGCTTTAACATCTGATAAACCAAAGGAAAAGTAGTAATTTTTTACATGTTTCAATTAGAAGGATCTGAAGAAAGAGCACTCATATCGATTGTATTTCTTATTGAAGGAATTGGAGCCAAAAGAATTTTTAGACCAATATTATTTTTATATTGCATATCATAATTGTTAACAATTTTTGAACTTGGAGTTAAACCAATATCATCATTTTCTGGGAATTTTCTTTTAAGAAAATTACTATAAGAGGTTGTTTAGAGTGCAAGTCGATTTGTTGTTCTTATTGAGGGAGAGGGTTGTCAATCTGTGGCTCTTGTTGTTTTGTTGGCTCAAAATCAAAACCAAAACAACAGGCCACTGGTCAACTGGCCACAACACACAAGAGAATGAATTAGTGGGCTTAGAGTTATTAATTAAAATTTTGAGCTTAGCGTTATTTAATTAAATTAGCTTTGTAAGTTTTATAAATTAGTGGGCTTTTCAATCTTCATTTAATGGTCGCCTTTCAATAAAAGCCCAATTTTTTAAGGGGTAGCCTAAAATAATCCCGGAGGTAACATAATACATAAAACATAAAAAAAATCCACTTTGTCGCAAAAGTTGAGGGTAGCGAGTATATGCATAAAGAGTATCATAGTTACATGCATAATCTTTTATTTACTCAATGATTAAGACATATTTCTACCAAATCACTAATTCATGCAACAATAATTGTGTCGCTCCAAGGACATATAAGATGCCCCGAGCCCAAAAGGCTTGTGTCAAGAAGTTAAGTATCCATACTACTTAACAATTTAGGGGTGAGCAAAATTAACCGTCATAACCAATAACCGAACCATAACCGATATAACCGAACCGATTTTAACCGATAACCGACATGACCAATGGTTATGGTTATGAAATTTCTTTAACCGACCTAGCAGTTATGGTCATGGTTATCAGTGGCGAAGCTTGACCAGGTTCGGGGGGTCGGAAGTCACTAGTTTCGGGGGTCGAAAACCAGTTTCGGGGGGTCGAAACCCTATATTTCCAAAATTTTCTATACGAATACTATATAATCGGAACTTCTGCGCGAAAATTCGGGGAGGTCGGTCGCCCCCTCCCGCCTCAACTAAGCTACACCCCTGATGGTTATGAAACTTTGGTTAACCGATATAACCAAAACCGAATCGAACTTCTAGTTTTAAGTCTATGTAATAGGTTTATGTTTTACACTAACCATGTGGAGGTTTTTCTACTAAGATGAAAGTATGCTAGTAACAAAACTATCTTGATGTAAGTGACCTTTATTCTAATAAAGAATTGAGTAAATTGCCAAAATGGCCCCTCAGGTTTGGCCCAAAATGCTTGTTTGGTCACTTTTTTGAATTTTGTGCCAAAAGCACCCCTCACAGATCGAAAATTGCCAAAATGACCCATATTTAACAGAGTTTTTGACGAGGAAGAAAAACTCAGTTAAGTCTGAGAGGTAATTTGGGCAATTAACTCTATTATTTTTTTTAAAGTTAATAACCCCCTTCTCCTTCTTTGGCAGACCTAACCCCACCCTTTTCTCTCTCTAAACCACCACCACCACCACCACCACAACCACCACCACCACCACCACCCTTCTTCACCATCCAAACCGAACGTTTGGTTTGTTTGTTTATAACCCTATCCCCACCTATCCTGTTTTGAAACAAGAGTACACTTAATTAGTGTTCCCACAATGAATGCATAATAAAAATTACACAATCTCCTTCCTTTCTTTTACAATTTAAACTGAGGAATCTTGTTCTGCAACAAAAGAAATGCCATCATAAGTTGATAATCACATTCCAATCATTCAAAACATTAAATGCCAACCACATCCCACAGGACCAAAAGAATTCAACTTCATTGCACCCGTCATCAATGACGTCACCCGAAAAACAACCACCACCACCAGCCATCGTCGTCCAACCCGCCTCCCCTCGTTTCCCCTTAACCACCGGCAACCACCGTAAAGTCGCCATCGCCGTCGACCTCAGCGACGAGAGCGCCTACGCCGTCCTGGGCCGTCCAGAACTACCTCCGTCCTGGAGACGACGTCGTTCTCCTCCACGTCCGCCCTACCTCCTCCACGTCGTTCGCCTACGCCGTCAGCTAGAAGACGATTTCGATACCTTTACAACAACCAAAGCTAACGATTTAGCGAAGCCGTTGGTTGATAATAATATTAATTTCAAGATCCATATTGTGAAGGATCATGACATGAAGGAACGGTTGTGTTTGGAGGTTGAAAGGTTAGGGTTAAGTGCGGTTATTATGGGGAGTAGAGGGTTTGGTGAGTTTGGGGATTTGAAAGGGATGAAGTTCAGATGGGTTTACAAATGAAAGGACGAAATTGCCCCTGAGACTTAACTGACTTTCAATACTCAGTTAAAAACTCTGTTAAATATGGGTCATTTTGGCAATTTTCGATCTGTGAGGGGTGCTTTTGACACAAAATTCAAAAAAGTGACCAAACAAGCATTTTGGGCTAAATCTGAGGGGCCATTTTGGCAATTTACTCTAAAGAATTAAACTTAGGCTTAGGTAAACTTTTTTATTGATTAGAAATATCTTATTAACAAGGATCCTTCATTGGTAGTTTGACAAAAAGAAATGTAATCTTGTCAGTCTTATAAAAAAAAGCTTATGCTAAGTCCACCATCGTAGGCTTCATTTTTTATTTGTAGATTTTAATTTTTAAACTTTAGTCGAAAGTTAGTTTTAGTTGAAGTTTATTGTTAGTAACCAAAATAACCGAACCATAACCGAATTCATAACCGATTAACCATAGCCGAAGTTTGGTTATGGTTATGGTTAAGGAAATCCCATAACCGAAATAGCGGTTATGGTTATGGTTAATGGTAAAAACCAAACCAAACCGGCCCATGCACACCCCTACTTAACATACACGGATAAGATATCATCCACATATCATAGTGTGCAAAATAATCACTCATAGAGTAGATAACGTAACGACATATTTATTTGTATTGGTTATGAGTGGCCTAAATTCCTAGCCGACTTTGTTATACTTCTTATCCAATTATTGGTTTTATAATCACAATAATCACTTGAAGTTGAAGCATCCTTTTTTGGCGTGTCTACATTTTTGTCCGGTTACTCAAATTAAAATACAAGATTATTAGAGGGTTTTTTTTTTTTTTTTTTTTTAAATAAATTGAGGGATGAATTGTGAATATTCATGCGTGAGTTACGCTGGAAATCATCGATCTTCCGATGCTCGTTGACTCCATGTCAACGTTCTATTACCATGATTTAATAATATTCACGCGTGAGTTACGCTGCCAATCATCGATATTCCAATGTTCCTTGACTCCATGTCAACGTTAATTCATTTCATCGCTGTGATTAAAATATATTAAGAAAACGTTATAATAGGTTGACTGAGTAGAAAAAAAAAAAAAAAAAAGAAGTGTTATGAAATGGAAAAGGTAATAAAAAAGGATGAGTTGATTTGAAAAAAAAAATAAAAAAATAATTTAATCAATATTTATAGAGACTGAACCCAAGGGCGAAGCTTATTGAGGGCGGGGTGTCTCAGCCCCCTTCAATTTTTGCTCAATAATGTAATTTTTACGGTTTTGACAAAAAAAAAAAAAAAAAAAAAGTTGTATGTTTTTAGTCCAGCCCCCACGACAAAGAATTTGGGTGTTGTATCTTTTAACCTCCACTATCTAAAGGTTCAAGCTCCGTCACTAAACCTATGTGGTAACTAGCAATTTAACCATGCTCGTTTGCGTAAAAACTCTGGACGAAAGGTGGACTGAGATTACTTTCAC
Source organism: Ambrosia trifida (assembly GCA_028751855.1). Lineage (NCBI taxonomy): Eukaryota > Viridiplantae > Streptophyta > Magnoliopsida > Asterales > Asteraceae > Ambrosia > Ambrosia trifida. The sequence continues at coordinate 142,862,553 of CM054124.1, read as the reverse complement.
ACCTTAGACTAGCAAAAACCTAGACAAGAAAGAAAACAAACAAACATTACGTTTCGTCGTTTCGGTCTATTGTTTTCCCATTAACACACAACAATAGCTATGGATGGCTCAACGTTTTACGTCTACTTTTCGTTTGGTTTTATTTTTTGTGTTATACATTTTTTTTTTGTTTTATGAGATTTTTTGGGGTAGGTGGTCGCTGGCGACAATGTGACATTGATGTTATTTGATACAGTTATACGCCCCCGCCGCAACACGAGAGCCTTAACACTAGTTTATTAATAATGAAGAGGATTAAAAAAATCAGGTTTACGGGTTTAGATTTATGGGTTGAATTGTTCACATAGAATGCAACTAATTTAATCCATGTCAAAAACCTTAACCAACACACAATTAAAATCATTTGATTCAAACACGGTTTGTATGTATTTTTGTTAACATCACCCATCTTTGGTCCCTCAATATGTACATTGGTGTGTTGTACATAATGTTTTGTTAATGTTTTTTTTTTCAACATCACCCATCTTTGGTGTCCCTCAACTTTAGTAATAACATATAATATGTTTATAATATTATAATTATAATTTGTAATAAAATAAAATAATTCATTAGTTATTTGTTGGATTTTGTACAATGATATAATTTTTTGTGTATAGTCCGGCAAAAATTCTATATTTTTTTATAATTTGGACAACTAATTTTGTTCAATTTCAACGAAACTTAATTTTTTTAAGTATTTAATATATTCAAATTTCAATTTTATTTTTCTCTCACGCATATTTCTTCACAAATTTATTTTTGTTACGCGTTTATTTGCAATTAGTCGCTTGACATTTTTGTTTGTTCATACGCCAAAATTTGGGTTTTCTCCTTTTTTTTTTTTTTTTTTTTTTCACATTTAAGGGATCAATATCATTCTAAATTCTAATAAACTTCATCCCTTCAATATTTCTCAGTTTTCATCATGAGTGACATGAAATTTATTCGTCTCTTTTCAGCTTTTATTACATTGCTGGCCATTAGTAGTCACAAAACACTTTTAGCAGTTGTGGTGAGTGCCGAATTTTTTTTTTATGGATTGTTTGTCTATTGATGTATGATATTTTTTTTTTGTCCGGTTCGCGTTGAACTATATAAAATCGCATTGTTCTAAATACAAACGCTAAGGATGGTGGGTGTAGGGATGAGCTTTCAAGGGAGGACTACTCGTCACCTCAGCTGCCACATCATACAGGAGCGTAGATCTCCATAAGGGGATGTGCCAAAGGTTTGGGGGTAGTCCTCCCCCTTTTTATGTTTTTTTTTTTTTTTTTTTCAGGAGAATTGGATTTTAATAACCTAAACTATCCAAAATTAGCCAATGGCACCCCCAATTATTTAAAATTAGCCAATTTTAAATAGATTGGGTTATTAAAATCCAATTCCCCCTTTTTAAAAATTCAAATGAACACTATCATCAACCACTACCATCTCCACACCAAAACACCATTATCAACCACCACTACCATCACCAGAAAAAAAATCCGGTCACTGCAAACCAGTCAACCACCACCACCTTTTCCGCATTAAAACACCATTATCAATCACCAACACCACCCGTCACACCACGTCAATGGCAGAAACACGTGGCGTAACGCTCGAAAACATATCAAAGTCTAGATTAACACAAACCATATTTAATTAGAAAAGATCATTTCATTAAAATATCAAAAAAGAAGTACCTTGTTTCAAACACTACACAAAACAACAAACATAAAGTTCCAACATGGGGTGTTTCCGTCTATGTCCCAGTGGTAAATATAGATGAACCCCCGATGAGTATCCAACATCCCATATTCCACCGTACTATCCGCATATCTATTCAGCACTTAGTTACCTCAAAGATATGTTTAAAAAGATGTCAATATATAAAATATTGGTGAGTTCACAGGTTTTAGTTCTGTAACAACAACATTTTAACAACGCAACGCAACCATATGGATACGCAATCGGCAAAACGGTGTAACTACAAGAATGCACAATCGCTAAAGGTAACACAACAACATGAATTCACAACAATAGGATGACACACAACCTAGCGAATCCACTATACATATCTACAAGAAGCTCCATTACGGTGAGCATGCACCCTAGTGCGTTTCAGCTCACTTATGGTGGCGGAATCCTTATCCGTATCATCAGCCACAAACCTATACTCCATAGGCTCATTGGTAGGAATGGTTGGGCCAACAGGTGCATCCATCATCCCAGCAGAAATGGGAACAATAGGTTCCACATAATTTAACTGACTTACCAAGCTGATATTGTTCTTAGAGTGAACGACTGCGGGCTCGATATAAGTCACTCGAATGATGGCAACAACAGCATCAAAAGACTCAACTCAAGCCTGAGAACCATCGACAATATTAGGCTTGGCAGGATCCCAAGGAATGACAACGATGGGTTCAATGAAAGCCTCAAAGAAAATGGAATTAACAGCACTGAACTCCACAGAGACACAAACATGGTCATAGCGGCTTGGCAAGGGTCATAGATACGTCTACGTCAATGACAGTAACCTCAACAGGAGCCTAAAAAATAACAGCAACATCAAACTCGACAAGAGCCAAAGAAACAACCTCAACACACTCAGCAAGAGCTACACACTTAGCAATGACAACATGATTCGTTTGAGCCATAGAACAATAACAGCAACAGCAACAGCAACAACAGCAACAGCAACAGGCTCGGCGGGAGCCTTAGACTTGTCATATTTCTTAGATGTGTGGTAAATAGTATCCATATGACCTAGAAACCAACCAACGTCTATCCCAATATCAAAGATAGTGGTCACAATGAGAATACCAATAAGTAGAGGTAGATGGATCATGATTTATCGAGACACCACGGTAAAATGGAAATGATACCGACTCTGGCGAATCAGCCAAGTCGTCCTTCTCACTGGGGTCCTCTTCCATGTTCTCATGACACAAGCATCAACAATCATCTGATCAAGCGCCTTTCCGTCATCAAAGCCAGGTCGATGGACTTTCTTCCTGATAGTCTGATGAGTCCCAAAATTAGCAGGATGTATATACATGTTTTCACCTAATTTCATGCTTTTATCTTGGCATTGTCGTTTGTTCTCTTTTGATGATAATTGCAGGTATTGAAGGTGGAAAGTGAAAAGAAGTGAAAATCGACGTAAAAGACAAGGATTTGAAGACTTTCGAAGATGATCCAGATGAAGCACAGCCGCGCTCATGCCTGTGCACGGCCGTGCACTTGTCCCAGGTCAACCAGTCAATAGGAGGCGCAATTGAGGTTTTCTGATGTACACTGGCGTGCCCCACCCTATGGCACGATCGTGCTTTAAGGAAGCGTGTTCTCTAAGGCTTAAACCGACAAAGACTGACAAGACGGTTACTCAGAACAACCTGCACGGGCTTGCCAGAGTAACCAGCACGAGCGTGCATGTCCTAGTACAGACAATTCTGCATAAAAGGACTCTGCAACAGTACGTGTTGTCGAGCATAGGCGTGCCGGGGCTGTTTTGCCTATAAATAGAGGCCTCTACTCCACATTTTGGCATCCCTTTTCACCCGAGTTTTACTCACACTTCAGCCATCTCTAGGGTCTTGCAAGTGACCTTTGGAGCTTGGGATCACTCCATAAATACTTGGTGATTGAGAGTTGAGAGAAACATCACTAAAACTCACCCAAACCACCCTCTTTAATCCACATTACACTTACAACTATGTGTTCTTTAAACACCCTTTATTGTGTGTTAGATGTAAAGCCAATGTTTGGCTAGATTATTTGAGTGTTGCTAGGGTGAAGACTTATTTTGGTATGGATTATATATAGTTTTTATTTGTTAAGTAGTGTTGTGTTCTTGTTAAATTCTTTTCACTTAAAACCTTGTTTGATGAATTAATTAACTAATTAACCAGTCTTTGGTCTTGTGGGTGTCTTGATAGGAAGTTGGAGGACTTATGGGTGTACCCATGGTGTGTAACAACCCATGCACTCTTAAGCTAACCTAATCCCATGAGTGGTGATTAGCCCATTTGTGGGTAGAAATACACACACTTAGTGGCTAATCCTCTACTATCAAGATCTCATTTAGGGTCGGTACGGTCTTTATATTCGGTCCTAGTGATAAGTCATGCCTTAGTTGTGCGACTTAACTTCATTGTCTATGTGAAAGCTTTGGCGCAAGCTAAGGTTTGATGAACCCGTGTTAAGAGAGAACGGTCTTTATTTTCTATCATCTTTATACTGCCGCACAGTTATTGATAGACCACTCACTTTTTGAAATAGTTCATTGGTTCAAGTAAAGGATGCACGTGTGCCGGTTGGTCATGACTCTTTTATGATATCGAGTGGTTTCTTGTTCGGTCGTGCTCCGGCCACCGGCAAGTTGTCCATAAAGGTTTTGAGTAATTAGATGTCATTATTGCAGCTTTGGGAGTTGGATCATTCGGGGTTGGGTATACACAGTCTTGAGTAGTCCGTCTGTCATAGTTGAGAGGTGAGCAGACTGGTTCGGGAGACCCTCATTTTAAAACAAGAACATAGCTTGTATTGCGAAAACAGAAACCTCTGGAGAATGCAGTAGCAATTCCAAGTTCAGTGATGTGTGCAATTAAGTATATAAATAAATTGATCAAGTTAAAATCCTAGACTTTTCTAAAACCACACACTATCAGCAAGTGTACCGATCGCAAGTAGCAAGTAGGCAAGACCAGGTATCGAACCTAAGGACTTTATCTAACACTTTTGAAATTACTCCTAATGAATTACCTGATAAAATATTATTATTAAATTGATTGATTAGGGGGTTTTAAACTGAAATTTAAAATAAATTAATTAAAACTAATTAAAACTAAATTACTAAATAAACTAAGAAACTGAAAATAAACGAAAACTGACGAACTGGGTTGAAACTCTAATGAGGAGAAGACTGGTAACCTGGGTAGAATCCCTAGACTCTGGCTATAAAAGCTGACTTATGTATTCCGGTTGGAGACCCTGTTCTCACCTAATAAACCTCCTGTCAAGGATAGTCGACTAGACTCAAGGCGAGACAAGTATTGAGATGCTAAAATGAAAGTGGATCGCCCCAGCGAAACCAAATCCCACAGTAATCCTTTAATCAACCACTCTTGGATCGAAAACTCCCAAACTGTGAAGCAGACTTAACTGATACGAATGAAATCCTAGGAAAACTCTAAACACGAATAAGTAACCGGTCTCGCCCCAGCGATAACCAAGCTACCAAACAATGCCTAGTTAGTCAACCTAGCAATCCCGAATTATATTCCTAACCTTCGGGAAGGGATTGCACACCTTAACTAATTGATTTTAAAAACCTGTTAAACTTGCGTCATTCCTAACTGCAAGAACTAGCTCGACAACAAAAGTTAATCAAACTAGAATGATTTCTAGATCTAGGGGATATTCCTATATGCCTAGAACATCGAAACCAACAAACAAGTAATCAAATCAAAAAACGCCAGCACACAAATATTCAAAATCAAACATAAAAATTAAATCATGTAACCCAACACATCCAAAACGGAAAACATAAGTCTTTAATTAAAAACCATAATCTAGTTCATCATCCCAAGTCACCAATAAAGGTTTTAGCCTATAATATTTAGAAACATCTTCATAAAATAAATAGAAATAATTTTAATCATGTCTATAAAAATAATAAACGAAAACTAAACCTAACCCAAGGCTCATTGGCTATTGATCTTTAACGTGCCCGTGGCCTTTTCTCCTTCCGTGCCCTTTCGCTCGTCACCGTGGCTGGCCGGTCGCTTGGCTGAATGTGCGAATGAAGTTTGCTATTGAATGAATGAATGTTCAATTCCTTTTTTTATGCTGCCGTCCAAAAAAAAAAAAATTAAATATATCCTTCACCCTCTTTTTTTGCGACCGACCTAAATGGCTAAATGTGGAATTGCAATTTGTTGTTGTATTTTGGCTTGGGCTTCGGCCCAAGTCAATTCCTTTTTTTTATATATTATATTATTATTATTATTATTATAACTCTATGTTCCTGGCTCGACTGTTCTTGGCTCGACCAAAGTTTCTCGTTTACGCTTCAACGTCCATGAACACATGCCCTCAAGTGCCCGTGTCTCGATTAAAATTCTTTCGTTTTGAGCCAATTTTCCACGAACACCTATAAAATAATAAAATAAATAAATACCTAATAAAAATGACACAAAACAAATAAAAACTTGACTAAATAATATACAAAATACATAGGAAAATAGATGTGTTTTACAACACATCATTCAGCATAAGTGCGCACTTGTTCACACCACTTAATTGAATAACTACTACTAATCCGTCCCAAAAATAAGTTGGATCCCGAAGCAACACTTTGTTTGGTATTGATTTTTACTTCACTCGCTCTCGTTCTCTTTCTTTATTTTATTTTATCTTTCTTTTTATTGCAGAAACTTATGACTGAGTAGGGGAAGTCATATCTTAGGGTTCGATACTTGGTACTTGCTATAGGCTATACTACGCCTCATACCTCCACTTGCCTATCGTGTGGGTTCAGAATAGTCGGCAGATATCGTTTTACTTTTATAAATTTAAAACTTAGATAAGTGTTTTAATTTAAAGGTCTCATTTAATTACTCTTTTTCACCGAGTCTTGACACTTCTTTCGGGAAAGTGTTGGTTTTAAAAAGGACGTTTAAAAAGACCTAATCCACACGACATCATAGGCCACGCGGTGAGAGTACCAAAATACGACAAGAGATTAGACAGGTCGCGTTGTCTATAATGAATGGGTCCCGCAATCTCCGTTTACAAACCACCAAGTCAAAGGGGTGCAATGTCTCATCATCTACAAAGACTGATGGAAAACACTTTGCATCAATTGTCGCCTCAATAGATAACTAGTCTCGTCGTCGTGAGGAGGGTGGCTAACATTCAACATTGCAACAGGAGCAATGGAATTGTCATTCCATGGATAAGTTTAATTTAACAAAATAACGTGACCGCTCCCAGCAGTCAGTCAATTGATATTCAAGGGGATTTCAAAGTCAGAAGAAGGCGTCTTGCGACATTTGACAATTACAGAACACACACTTTATGATTTCGGTTCCCAAAGTGTGGTCCAATCCCCTGAATTAATGACAGATTAAGACACAACACAGGTATCAAACATACTCGGGCGTTCACTGGCCCGAGCGAGGCCACCAAGAGTCTTTGGAAAAACAGACGGAGATAGGTAGAGGAGTCTTACGATGACTTTCAGATCTCAAGATAGTATCAGGACATAAGCATCAGACTGATAAGTTTACCCTGAATTATCCTCCCGAATGCGATCCAACGCTACCGCGAGGGACGTTGAACCAAACGCGAACATCAACAACATCGGGAAGTGGCTTCCCATGGATTAATCGTGAGCACTTCTAAATGAGTCCATAGCCAAACACAGGCTGGGCCTTGTTTTTCCCACTTCACGTTGTCTTCATGACACTGGCCAACGCTGCCTCGATCATGAACAGTGGCAGAAATTTTTGACATCATCAAAAATTAGCAAAAGCCTATGACTCGCAGATGTGTGATACGGCCGACTGATTTTGCAATCAGTCCACAACTACATACGAACAATCAAAACTGTCAATTCAGACGAGGGCTATCGAGCCTTCTAGATAAAGATGATCAAGCCTCTTAACTCAGCAAGGTCAATTATGTCCTTCAATTGGAGAAGGAACACTCAGCCCTCGAAGACAACATAGGTGTGAGCTAGATCAACAACGACTTACTCGAAATAACGACACAACAGCACACGATCCATGAGTCTCATAACTAACCCATACAGGGTCCCGTGCCCGAATCACGCTGGCTTTTTATAGACGTAAACTAGGTCTTCACTGGGCTCAAGGTATAACATTCCACGCATCATACTAGACATTCATCGCTTCGATAGGCAGTGCATCCTCGTACGTCTGCTCCTTTGGAAAGACTTTGTGGGGAAGGTATTCAGCTCCCATACAAGGAAGCTTTCGTCTCCCCTTTCCATCTAATATGAGGGTTCACTAGGATCACAATCAAGGGACATCGACAAGATCTCCCTTTCAAATCGTTGGCCAATCAAAAGCAAAGTTTGACAAAACATATCTTTCTCCCAAAACAAAAACAGTAAAAAAAAAGGTCGTGAAACTCACCTTAATTTCCTTGCTTAGCTAGCAAACAAAGCCCGAAGCTTTGACTGACTTCCTCGTGCCCTAATAAGCCTAGCTTATTATCCGGTTATTAGATAGTTTATCCAACTATCTAGACTCGTGTGTACTACCCTGAGTCTTAAGCATTTTAACTCGACGAACCGATCGTGACTTACCATAGTTCATGTGTTAACATACGACATAGTACCCAAGTTGTGGACCTATTACTATTTGTGTGTATCCACATTGGACTAATACCACGAAACGTACAGCTCATCCCGAGCCGTAGCTCGTCTAGAATTTCGGATAATTGTATTTGTCTTGTATAATTATTTTTGGAAAATATTCTTTGAGGAAACATAAATGTAGTTATTAAAATCGATTAATAACACTTGTTACATCTTTTTTGAATCCGAGTATTTTGCAGATCTCAAAACTTTTCCTTTCATAAAGGTTTCCAAGTAAAATCGCACGTTTTATATTTTGGAATCTAAATTACTTATTTAAATAAATATACATATATATATATATACACACACACACACACACACATATTGTTCAACCAATTAGTCCGATCTCCATATTATTTAGTCACGATTTATTATCCAAATTTTCAATTCTTTCAATTTATACTTTCCGTTAAAACTTTATCGGTTCGTTCACGAGTTAATCCATTCATATTTATTATTTATAAATATATAATTAATAAACATAATCCTCAAAAAGAAACACGAAACATATTATACCGACGTCATGTGCGTGTATCCCGATCTACGCGTTGACGGAACCAGATCTGATTGTTGACCAGGTGTGACCGTCATTGACTTAGTTGACTCAGTTTGACCGCACCCGAAATATGACCCGGTTGACTCGATCGGCCAAGACCCGACCGAGATCCAGTCCATCGAAGCAAACCCGAACCAGATCTGACCAAAATAAGCCCGAAACGATTCACCTCTTCCCTGTAACCACCATTAGATCCACGAACTTGTAGCTACCGAGCATTTTTGTAGCCATGGCCACCACCATAGGGTCGATACGCAGCCATGGCCATCGTTATGGTGGTCGCTGCCGATTGTATTAGTGATAAGGGGGGAAGAGCTCGAGAGAGAGAGAGAGAGAGAGAGAGAGAGAGAGAGAGAGAGAGAGAGAGAGAGAGAGATAGAGAGAGAGGGAGAGATAGATAGCGAGAGTGACAGGTTAGGGTTGGAAGGGGGTTGTAGCGGCAGCACACGAATGAAGGAGAAGGGTGATTGAGATGCTATTATACTTAGGGTTGAGTTAGGTAGGTTGGTACCGTGTATTCGAACTCGATTAAACGTTTTAAGGCTCGGTTTTATAATTGGCTCATTAATAAATTACAAAAGTTAGCCGGTTATGTTCGAAATTAAAAACACAACTAAACTGAGCTACTTAAGTATTATTTTCGCCATATTATTTTCGTCATCTGACGCGTGCTGTCTGAACACGCGCTTAAATCGCGTTAATTGATTCGAGTACGGTTTCCTTCATTACAACGACCCGTCAAATTTCGAAACTTGATAAATGACATTATTTACAATAAATAACTATTCTTAAAGTTCGATAATGGTTAAAACCACGGATTTTGACGTCCGATTCTCGCGTCAGTTACTTTCCATGTTTCCCAAACGTTGCGTTTTTGGCCGTTTACCACGCTGATTTTACATTTGATCGTTTCAATAGCAAATATGTGTTGTATTTACATAGAATGAACTTATTCTAGTCCAGTTTGAGAAATTTTTACTGACGTCAGTTCGTTAACGCTAAATACACAAAGTCTTTCTTTAAAGGCGTCAGGGCGTCCACGAACTTCGAGAAGGACATCGTAGGACTAGTAATGGCTCAATTAATCCAAATTAACTTTAAACCATGTTAATTACTCCGAAAGCACAATTAAAATCACGTTAAACGTTGTATGGAATTTGCCGGTTAGCACACCACCACCGGAAACCAGCGTCAACAAGGTTACCTTCTTCTCCTTTTTCTCCGGCCACCTTCTCTGACGTCAACAATGGGGGTTGAAGTTTAAAGAAAAGAATCATTCCTAGGGCCGCCTCAAACGTCCAAAACTTCACAATTTGGACGAGCCTAAACGGTGGGGGCGATGTGGGACGTCCCGGCCGACCCAAGACGGGCCGAAGACGATCCCCACACCCACTGGCCTAATCATTTAATTAACTTCTAAACATGATTATATGAATCAGTCAAATAATCTATACATATAATATTTGAAAGCAATGTTGTACACTTGTTAATCTCTCACCCCCTAGCAATTATCTCTCCTCCCATTATTAAGCCACATGGAACTTTGTGAGAATTTATAAAATTTTCGTTTTTACTTAAATCAAAAATCCGAAAAATATAAATACCCTATAAAAAGACACGGACATAACATAACCACACAATTATCGTCGCCTCCTCTACACCCGAAACCCTAATCAGGGCGATTGTAGCTTCTCATTCATCTCCAATCGAAGGTAATCTATCTTCGATTCTTATTTCAGTTCATCAATGTTTATCTATCTTTGTTCTAGTCTTTTCTTTAACTGATTTTCCATATTTGTTTTTTATAGTTTCGATTACCGTGGATGTCTCTTTTTCTCAAATATTCGGTTTTACTAATTGTTATTGGTTTTTTGTTTATTATTGTTCAGTCATGTTAATTATTTTGATTTTGTATTGATGTTTTAGGGTTTATGTTGTAGGTTTCGATTTAGGGGTTTTTAGGGTTCGATTGATAAGGCTATGTTTTGAGTGATTGTTCTTTATTTTTTGTTGGATTATTATTAAGACTGATTAAGGGTTTATGTGTTAGGTTTCGAATTAGGGTTAATGTTTTAGGTTTCGGTTTAGGGTTAAATTGATGTTTTAAGAAAGCTACGAATGGATTGTTATGATTTAGGTTTCGATTAGGGGTTTATGTTTTAGGTATCGATTTAGGGGTTTTTAGGGTTCAACAACTGTAAAAACTTATTGCAAGTTCAATCATCCGCCAAACAGTCGTTTAGTGTTCAATTGATGTTTTAAGGTTTGATTTATTAAGACTGATTAGTGGTTTAAGTGTTAGATTTCGAATTTGGGTTAATGTTTAAGGTTACAATTTTTGGTTAAATTGATGTTTTAAGAAAGCTACGAATGGATTGTTATGCTTCTAGGCTTCAATTTAGGGGTTTATGATTTAGGTATCGATTTAGGGATTTTTTTTGTTCAATTGATGTTTGAAGATTGATTAGGGCTTTATGTTTTAGGTTTGTATTTAGGGTTTATGTTTTAGATTTCGATTTAGTGTTCAATTGATGTTTTAAGAAAACTACTTATGGATTTGTGTTTTAGGTTTCCATTTAGTGTTTTATGTTTTAGTTTTCGATTAAGAAATTAATTGATGTTTTAAGATAGCTACGAATGGATTGAAATGGGGTTGTATAATACTAATAATAGTAACATATAAAGATTGTATCTAACAAGAAATGATGTCAAATGGGTCAAAAGGAGTTAAGACCATGAATTGATCAAAGTGGATTTTCTGTTAAGTTGAAGTGTCTTATTCATTTTATATATAAAGATTGTAGCTAACAAGATAGGATGTCAAATGGGTTAATAAGGAGTTAAGACCATGAATTTATCAAAGTGGATTTTCTGTTAGGTTGAAGTGTCTTCTTCATTTTAGATTTCTGTTATGTAAATTGTGATTATATGTATAGATTTTCTGATACAAAGATTTGATTGAGTTAGTAAGTGTTTTTGTCATTTAAACATTAAGATATGTATTACTTATTATGTTTTGTGGATTGGTACAGGTGCATACACATCCGTGTTACAATGGTTTACGGATTTTGGGTTAAGTCGGAAAATAACAGCCGTGTTTGTTTGGTAAGATATCAATCATGGTTTTAATGTATATACTACAGTCAGTTTATAATATCCTAATAATTTTTTGCTATTTGTACTCAGGGGTTACCAAATGACTATGATTGTTGGATCGACAAGTATGGTTATCCTGCTGGGAATACCAAGATCCGAACCTTGGATGATGAAGTCTATGACATTAAAGTGTTAAACATTGCTGGCAAATGGTTCTTCTACAATGGTTGGAGAACTATGATTACTGAATTAAAGTACCCATCTGGGTGTAACTTTATATTTCAGTATGAGGAAAATCTCAAGTCTTTCAGTATGATTACTTTCCATCAGGATGCTGTGTGGGCACCTGGTAGCTTCTTCTACTGCAGATTGGGCGATCCACTTACAACCGACAAACGTTTGGTATGTTTTTTATAACAACACCACTAAATCTTACATTATAGAATATTTTTTATACAAAAACTGATTGTAATGTGTTGACATTGTTTGTGTTTTTTCCAGCATATCAGTTGTTTCGTTCTTCATGGATTATTCAACCGAACCGTTCCATTGGATCCAATTGACGTTACTGCTCATTCAAGTGCACACTTTCAGATATAGCTAGCAGTTGATGATGGTACTATTTATGTGACTCAAGGATGGCCAATGATTAAGGAAGCGTTTTCAATTACTACTGATCATCTAATTGTCTTCGAAATCATTAATGAGGTTTTCTCTGATTTTATTTATTGATTTTGAAATCTTTATATAATTTTTGTTATTGTTTACTTTTTATAATTTTTTTATACTTTATTAACAATTCTTTTTATTCATTTAACAGAGCACCTACAATATGTCGCTTTTTTTGAAAAACAAGCTTACTCTTCCTCCCGGTCATGTTTCGGAAGCTGAAGTTAATGAGGAGGATGATGACGACAGTGAAGAGGATGATGATTATTATTATAATGAGGAAGACATCATTGTCCTTTCTGATGACGACAGTGAAGAGGATCCAATGGATGATGATTGTGAGGTGGAAGATGATGAATCCGAAGATGTCGAGGATGTAGGTGTGCCAGCGGTTTTCAAAGTTGAAAACACTTTGTAAGTACAATTATTTCCGCAATTAGATATATAAATTATGTGGACAGTAGTCACTAATGTTTATTAATGTGTTTATACTTTAGTGTATCCATATTAGTTGCGCGAACTGATACGAACTTAGATGGCACATAACTTATGTGCACAGTAGTCCCTACTTTTAGACTTAAAATTGATTAAAGTCACGACCAGTGGAATCCACAACAACATAATTCATTCAGACACGGCTGTTGACAATATTATAACTACACACTTACAATTACTGCATAAATGGAATGATTTTCAATGCATATTAGTCGCTATGTTTAGACTTTATTTTAGACTTTAGTTTTTACACTATACTTTATCCATATTAGTTGCACATAGTGATACGAACTTAGATGAAAAGTAACTTATGTGCACAGTAGTGGCTATTGACAATATTATAACTACACAGCAGCAGATCTAATTTAGATACCATGTTAGACAATATTATAACTACGCCCAACAATTTCTGCATAAATGGAATGATTTCACTGTCCATCATTCGCTAAGTTTAGACTTTAGTTTAGACTTTATAGTTTAGACTTTAGTGCATGTTAGTCGCTATGCTATGACTCTAACATAGCCCATGAGTTAAACATTACAATTACCCGCTTGAGTTTATATGTGAAATTAATGATATGTTGATTCAATTTGATAGGAACTTAAATGGCACAACTAATATGAACTTATATGGCACAAACTGATACGAACTTATATGGCACGTCATACACTCTTACTGTAAATATTGTAATTATATGTATGCATAAATTTTTATTCAATGACGTTCCATTCTTGATTATTTGTGTAGCGTATGAACAAGGATTGGGCAAAGGAGAACCGTTTGAACAAGAAGACGGCTTTGACCATTCGTGATGAAGAGGGCTTTACTTAGGGAGTGTCGGTTGGGATTGAAGATGAGTCACGAAAGCCCCGCTACTACATCAAAGGTAAGTCGACTTTTGTAGCTGATAAGGAACTCCAGCATGGTGATGAAATGCATTTCTTGTTTTTCCAGAATCAACGTGTGTTCAAGCTTTCTAATGTTGTTAAGGGTAATGGTAATTAGTTTGGTTATTGGTGGTTGTTTTTTGGTATACTGATAATATTTTTAGTGGGTAAGTTTTGAACATAATGGATGGTTGGTGACGGTAATTAGGTGCTTTAGTTGTTGACGCTGTTTAGGTTTGATGAAAACTTTAGGTGGGTAACTTTTAAACATGTTTAATGGTTTGTAGTCACAAAGTTTTGCACGTTTACTACTCATGTAGTGATTCGTGAATTTTGGGGTGTTTTGTGTTTACAATGACTAATATTTTGGGTTATGTTTATTAGTAAAAAACATTATATTGTGCATATTATGTTACGTGTATTAGTTATATCTTTGAATGTTATTTGGTGGTTTAGGAAGTAATATACATTTGTTGCTAAAGGGAGTTTTTATACAAATTTTTTTTAAACCTTAATTTGTTATTTTTGGTTATTAAATGGTTTGACTTTATTAGTAAAATATACTAATTTCTTATTAATTGCAATTTATGTAATTATGCAAATAATTTATGTTTTAATCAAAAAAAGTAACCAAACAATCAATAGTCAATTTTTGGTAAATTGAAACACTTTAATATTATGAAATAAAGAATGAAGGTTTGACGATTTTTTTTTAAAGAATGAAGGTTTGAATTTGACTCAATTTTTGGTAAATTGAAACACCTTAAAATTAAACGGTTTGCATTTTATAAATGCAAAACAGATTCGTTTTTTTTTTTACTTTTTCCAACTTTTGACTTTTTATTAAATGTAATTGTTTTAAATTGTTTTTCAAAAGTCAAAATACATTTATTAGTAACAATCAACCAAATTTAACAAACAATGAAGGTAAATTTGGTAGATTTAAACCTGTAAATTTTAGAACCAAACATTCAAGTTTTAAAAACAAACAACTAAACAATTCTTTGGTAAATTTGAAACATTTAAATTTTCTATTAAAACATTCAATAAGTTTTTTAAACATTAATTTGTAGTTTTTGGTTCATAACTGCAACATTGTTTCATTTTTTTTATACTGTTAACAATGCTTGACTTCTTTAACAAATTTAATTTTTTGACACGGTTTGACTTTTTTTAGTCAATACATAGTAACAACCAATAAAATTATTTTTTCAGCGTTAACAACTGTCAATAGATAGTAACAAACAATCAAATTAAGACCGCTAAAAATAATTGTTTAACACGATTTGAAACCTTTAAATTTTATAAACAAACAATAAACTTATTTTTTTGGTAGATTTAAAACAATTAAAATTTCAAATCTACGAGAGTTATGTTAAAAATTAATAATTCACGCTTCATTTTCAATAGATATTTAAAACCGTAGGTATTATAAAAAATTTCCTATATATTTAAAAAAAATTTATATATTTTTATTTTAGATAGATTTAAACCTTTACATTTTATACATATAATAATTTAAAAATCGTATATATTTAAAAAAATCATTTAGCCTAATTATAGAAACATGTTAATCTAAATTAATTTTGATTTCCATTTCATATTTACCTTTTTTATATTACTTTTATTGCTTAACATAAATAAATCGTGCAATTTAGATTATAAATACAAATTTTCTTTCGTAAAGCTTAGTATCACTATTTCCTAGAAAACTCTATCAAGTATATCTATAATATTTTACATATTAATTCAATTATTTTTTTTGCATGTAATGTTTTAATAGTTACATTCTATTAACTTGCAGGTTTATGAATCCAAACAACGTTACCTTTTTGAATGACATCACTTGGCGGATGACTCAATACACAATCAAAGTTAAGGTACTTTGACTTTGGAAGCGACCAAATCGAAAGATGCTAGGAGAAACTCTTTGTCTAGATATGGTTCTGATGGATGAACAGGTTAGTTTTTAACGTATTCATGGTTTCATTTATGTTGTTAACATATTATTGTTAATAAAAATTCTGATTTACTTTATTTTGTTTATTTTAATTTTTAAACAGGGCTCCAAAATGCAAGCTATTGTGTGGAGTAGATATATGAAGAAACATGAAAAATTTTTACGTGAAAATGAAGCTTACTATATCTATAACTCCCAATTAGCTGAAAACAAATCTACTAAATATTTTGATAAAAACGACATTCTTTCATTTACTTTTGAAACAAGCATTACAAAATGTAGCAGGTTTGAAGGAAGTCAGTATGGTTTTAATTTTTCTTCTTTGAGTCAATTAAGAGTGGCAACCTGTCTCAGGAACAAAGAATTGGTTTGTTTAATCACACTTAATATTTTGTATTACTCTTTAACTTTTCTGATAATGTATTTGTATAAATTAATAATTTTTTTTTAAGATTTCATTGGCTATGTTGAAGAATGGACTCCACCAGAACCGACCGAAACAAAAGCCGGTTTGAAAAACAAGATGACCCTTATTTTGATTGATTTAGAGTATGTGTTTCATCTTCACAAATCATCTTTTATTGTTTGATAATGATTTCTGCTATCTTTGCTTATATTATAAGATCAATAAATTGTTATACAATAGATAGTTTCATTTTAACCAACATTATGTTTATATGCAGAGGGATCAAAATCAGTTGTTCTTTGTGAGATGAGTATAGTGAGCAGATGTTTGGGTACATCAAGCAGAATGAAGATAAAGTCCATGTTGTCCTGATTGTTCAATTTGGTAGTTTTAACAATTATAAAGGTTTGTCATATATTAAGTTTTTTGAACCACAGGGACTAAATTGACCAAATAAAAAGATTTGGATGAAAGTGGCAATTTTTGACAAACCTCAGGGACTAAATTGGCAATTAACTCTTTTATCTTTAAAGGCAATGTGAGCGTTCAAAATGGCTTCTATATCACTCGACTCTTTATTAATGAAGACATTGAGGATATTCAGGCTTTTAAGAAAAGGTAATATACTTATGTTGTTATTTTTTTATGTATTTATTGTCATTTTTTTTAAAATATATAAATCTTTTATTTCTTTTTATTTACAGTTATATTGAAAAGTTTATCTCTGTTGAATCATCTACTGTTCAACGATCCCTTGGATCTTCTGGAAGCATGAATTTGGCAGATAAATTTCTGAACAAGACACCTTTAGGCAGTATTCGTGATCTTCCGTTGATGACAGAGATACATCAGTGTCGACTTATAATACTCTAATATGAATGTTTACATTCCATTCAAAAAATTATCACATATGTATTTCAATGTATACACTAATAATTAGTTTGTTTAGAAGTTTTTTTTTATTAAATGTTGACATTAATATTATTTTCTTTTGCAGGTCAACAAATAAGTCATTGTTGTTGGTACAGTGAAGGGTGTGGATGCCAATGACGATTGGTATTACCTAGGTTGCGAGGTGTGTAACCGCAAGGTTGAGCCAACTCTGATGTTACCTG
The DNA here is from genome assembly GCA_028751855.1 of Ambrosia trifida. Classification (NCBI taxonomy): domain Eukaryota; kingdom Viridiplantae; phylum Streptophyta; class Magnoliopsida; order Asterales; family Asteraceae; genus Ambrosia; species Ambrosia trifida. The sequence continues at coordinate 142,844,958 of CM054124.1, read as the reverse complement.
ATGATGAAGATGAAAAAGATGTTAATTCATTTAAACAGGTTTTGGTTTGCACCAACAATGACTGTCCCAAGCATATTATATCTGCTGATCTGGTGTAAGAATTATTTTCCATATACATAACTTAAAATTTTACGATATTATTTAGTAAATAATTTTTGTTATTACTTACTTTAGGTTTAGAATTCCAATAAGGGTACAAGATTGTACTGGAATAACATCGCTTACTGTGACACTCGGCATGTTTGGCTTAAACATTTTAGTAACACCTAAGTCTACCTTAGCGAGAAACATTTATAAACAGACTTAACCAGGTTAGTTAAGTCGGGTCAGGATAGGATTGTCCAGCGTTCAATGATCTGGAGGATCATTGGGAGTCGTTTTGGGAATACACTAGTACCGGGTCCCGTTGTTGGTGAAATTACATAAACTAAATTAAGTGTTATGTGTAGATTATTTCTTATATGGTGGATTATATGCAAAGACGTGTTTAAACGATGTGTAGATAATCATCCATGCTTAAATATGGTATACATAGATTAAGGTTGCATGTTCATGTGTTAGGATGCGTTAAAATGCGTTAAACACGACAAACTGGAAAAACTAGAAAAACATAGATCCAGGTTCGACCACAGCGTGGGGGCGAACCTGGAATGTGAAAACAATAGAATTTCATTCGACCAGTTAAGACACATTCGACCCTGTGAAAGGGGCGAATATGGGTACATTCGCCCAGGTGAAAGTGGCGAATGTGGACTAGTATAAATACCAAACCTTGTCATTTTTCACCATTTCACAAACCCTAACCGTCTCTAAACACTCTCAAACGATTTTAATCACTAAGGAAGGACTTTTTGCTCTTATTTTTCATAATGTAACCTACCAACAACATCTAATCAAGAATCCAAGGTGTGTTCTTAATTCTAAACCTTTTTCAAGCATTTTAATTCGTTTTTATCTAACCCTAAATGTCCAGATCTGTTCTAAGGATGTTTTTATCAATAAAAACCTTTTAAACATCTTTCTAAACCAAAACCATATCATTAAACATAGGTTTTCATATCAATAAACATATGTTAATTATGTGTTATGTGATATTATGTGTTGTTTGATGATTTGCTGCTGTACTAATGCTAGAAGCATGATCTAGGGCTGATATTGATGTTAATATAGGATTGTTTATGGTCATAATTAGATGATTTATAATATCATGTCTAAATTGGGGGTTTTAATAAAGCTAGGGCTTGATGCATGGTTGTATGATCAATAGAACTTTTTGAGATGTTTAAACACATGACAAACTGAGCATTATTAAGATGATTATGGATTGATTTCAAAATGTTTCCAAATTGGGTAAAAAATTCATGCATGATGTGATGTTTTCATAATTTTTGCCATTTTGGGAAAGGGCTAAAATGAACATGTTTTGGCGTAAAATTTGTGGGGTTTTGTGGGGATATGTTAATCATAATCAACTGCTATGTTTGGTGATGTTTCGCGATGTTTCGGATGTTTTTGAAACGTTTTTGGGAAAAGTATTCTGCCAGGGTCGAACCTGGGCACATTCGACCGATCGGGTGGTCGAACGTGGAATCCCATGGTCGAACCTGGACAATTTGGTGGAATCAGTTCAAAAAGGTCGAAGGTGGCTTCCAAAGGGGCGAAGGTAGTTTAAAAAGGGGCGAATGTGGATTAATTTTCCTGGTTCGACCCTATTAATTCAAAAATGAGATTTTTGATACAAACTAAGTGTTTTACGCTTGAACCTTGTGTGTAATCTATGTGTACTTGATTAGTTAGAGTAATGAGTCACCAACGGGATGTCGGGTCGTTCTAGTGTGTCGGTTGAACACTTAAACACGTTTTAAAACATACTTGGTCACGATATGGACAATCGGGGACTAGATAACCTTATGGTTATTAGTCGGAACACTAATGTGAACATTTTGATAGATCTCCAGTAGTGGGATTATCAAGGGCTTGGCTTTCTATTATTACTGAAGAACGCAACCTAAGGGGAGTTCACGGCCCCACTTTTACTGCTTTAACTTTTGGGGGAGAAAACATGCGTTAAACTATTTTGGTAACATATGTCATACTATGGTTTTAACTTTGCATTGTTATACGATCTTTGAAAAAGTCCCAGGGAAAACCATGAATGTGGGGGGATGCACAACGGGGGAAATGTGGATAGATCCATTGGGTTTGACAGACCCCACTCGACGGCTTGGAGGGCCGGGCGGGTGCATGTTGTCTCGAACTAGTAACTTTGGTAACATTGCTGAACACACGCAGGCCGAACATTGGTAACAGTCTAGTAATGGTTTTCTAATCGTAGTAGTAATAAAACATACGCCTAGCTAGCATACTTGGTAACATTGATATAGTATGGACATGGTAACTCTTTGGAAACTTTTGGTATCACATTGAACAAACCTGTGAACTCACCAGCATTATATATGTTGACGTCTTTTTGGCATGTTTTTCTCACGTCGCTAAGGTAGCATCGGTTGGACTAGGCGCACTGGTCTGCATTGGTGTCTAGGCTTAGTCGCATATTTTACATAAGCGTCTTGAATATTTCGGAACACGGATTTGTAGTTGATTAAATTTTTAAATGCTTCCGCTATGGTTTAATGGTTTGATAACTAAGCTTTTGAGTTTACGTATTTCATATAGTGTTGTTTATTGTGACCGTTGACTTGGATCCTAGTTTGTCATACGCCTCGCGGTAAAACCCCGCAAGTGGAAATTTGAGGGTGTGACAGATTGGTATCAGAGCCACTCCTGTGCCGTTCGGGATGATGGGTGCATACTTCATCAGGGACGATGCGACTCTAACAGGGGGTGAATGTGACACCCCAGGAAAATCCAACATCGGCCATGGCCAGGAGAGATCCTTGGTTCATAAGTACTGTCTTGCCTCTTAAATCACCAATGCGTTTTGGGGCTTAATGTTAGTGGATGAGAGGAGAACTCCACAGTTAAGGGTGCTCAGGTGGGAGCAATTTCAGGATGGGTGACCTCCTGGGAAGTTTCCACCGACGCACCCAAAAACAAATCCATGAGCTCTGGATGGGCAATCCATCGGGGCAAAGCGGACAATATTGGTGGTGAGAGGGGCAGGATGTTACAGATGGTATCAGAGCCAATGGTTATAGTGAACTAGGACTGCATGTAGAGTCTGGTCTAAACTAGGGGTACATTTGGAGGACCATGTAGAGCAGTTTATCATTTCGGGTGCACACGAAATAATAAACTGAAATGCATGAAAATCCCGTTGGACTTTGAGTTTAGATGTACAGTCCTGAATTTCTCCCTAAGTTAACTCTTGAAAATTTCTAGTGGTTGACACTGGAGGTGAATCTGAATCCCTCGATTTCTTGATTTGTTAGATCATGTCTAGTGCTCGTGGTGGTGGACGTCGTGGTGGCGGCAGTGGCCGTGCTAGCGGCGGTGGTCGTGGTAACATCAACATGACCCAACATGACCTATAGTAACGTGTTACGATAGGTCACATACTTTGAGTCTCTTAGTGGGATACGTACTAACCTTGTCGGGGTGTCCTTACATCATCATCATACTTCTGTGTTACATCATCCGCTTTTACTTGGGTTCTTACCTACTCTTGTCTTCTTCTTCGGGATTGAAGAGGAAGAAGCTGACTTGTTGACTCTAGCACACACATGCTTTCTTACACTTGCACCTATCGTAACACGTTACTAGGTGACTATATTCGGTGGCCGGAATCTAAACTAGGGGTACATTTGGAGGACCATGTAGAGCAGTTTATCATTTCGGGTGCACACGAAATAATAAACTGAAATGCATGAAAATCCCGTTGGACTTTGAGTTTAGATGTACAGTCCTGAATTTCTCCCTAAGTTAACTCTTGAAAATTTCTAGTGGTTGACACTGGAGGTGAATCTGAATCCCTCGATTTCTTGATTTGTTAGATCATGTCTAGTGCTCGTGGTGGTGGACGTCGTGGTGGCGGCAGTGGCCATGCTAGCGGCGGTGGTCGTGGTAACATCAACATGACCCAAGCTGAACTAAATAACTTGTTACAGCAGTAAGTGAATATGGCTATGGCTACTTTCCAAGCTGGGATTAATGCCATGGGTGCTGAGTGGATTCTGTCGACTTTACCTCATTCTTGGTTGTCATGTTCTTTATTTTTTATTTTATCGTGTATCATGTTTCAGGTATCGCTGTCAATCCACCTCCACCTAAGTGCTCTTATAAGAAGTTTCGGGACTGTCAGCCCTATAACTTCGTTGGAACTGATGGAGCGGTGGGACTGCTCCGATGGCTGGAGAAGGTAGAATTTGTGTTCGTTAAGTGTAACTGTCCCGCTGGGGACGGGGTTAAGTATGCTACTGCGACATTCGAGGGGCCTGCACTGTCGTGGTGGAATGCTACTGCCCAGAACATGGGATTGGAGGAGTCTATTGCTATGCCTTGTGCTGATTTTGTGCATCTTTTGAGGAGTGAGTACTGTCCAAGGCAGGAGGTACAGAAGTTGGAGCATGAGGTCAAGAGTTATAAAATGGTTGGGTCCGAGATCGAGGAGTACACTGTGAGGAGGAACGAGCTAGCGGTGTTGTGCCCTGATTTGCACACACCTGAGTGTAGGAGGATTGAGCACTACGTTTATGGGATAGTGTCGGAGATTGCAAGGTTAGTGGCTACTGGGAATCTTCCCACTCTTGCTAAGGTTGTTCGATCGGCTCATCGGATGACTAACCTGAAGGTGGCAGAAGGTGTTTTGCCTCCTAAGGGTACTATTGTGAAGGGTTCGGAAGGGAACAAGAGGAAGTAGGATAATGTGGGGAAGAGTGCTGTGACAGCGCCATCTCAGCCGGTGAAGAAGTTTGATTCGTCTGGGTCTTCTTCGGGGCAAAAGTCGGGAGGGTATATTGGGAAGCATCCCAAGTGCAACAAGTGTGGTTATCACCACACTCGGAATTGTGATCGAGCTTGGTGTCATCGGTGCCATCAGTTTGGGCACCTTGCTAAGGATTGTAGGGCATCACTTGCCTCGACCCAAACTCCTGCTGCTACTCCTGCTCCTGCTGCTCAGGGGACTCCAGGGAAGCAGGGGTGCTATAACTGTGGTGACACGGGACACTTCAAGCATAAATGTCCTAAGCTGAAGCAGGGAGATAATGGGAGGGACGGAAACGGTAACGGGAACAACGGAGGCGGAGGCAGGACTGCGCGTGCTTTCGTCATTGGATCTGCAGAGGCTAGGCAGGATCCAGACACAGTTACCGGTACGTTCCTTCTTAATGATCGCTATGTTTCTGTCTTGTTTGATTCTGCTGCTGATAAGAGTTTCGTATCTGTGGACATTAGTCGATTGCTAGATATAGTACCCACACCTTTAGAGGCTAAGTACTTAATAGAATTGGCTGATGGTAAGAAAATCGAAGCGACACACACCCTTACGGAATGTCGCTTGGAACTGTCGGGTTTGTCTTTCCCCATTGACCTTATGCCGGTACCCCTGGGTAGTTTTGAAGTCGTTGTCGGCATGGATTGGTTATCGTTGTATCATGCGGAGATCGTTTGTATCGATAAGATTATTCGGATCCCTCTCCCTGATGGAGAGACTCTTTCGGTTCATGGCGAGAAGGGCGGTGCTCCGCTGAGTATCATTTCTAGCATGAAAGCCCGTAAGTGTATACGAAAGGGTTGTTCGGCCATTCTGGCACTTGTTAATGTTTCGATTGACGATGAGAAGAAGATTGAGGATATTCCGGTGGTTCATGATTTTCCCGATGTGTTTCCTGATGATTTACCTGGTCTCCCACCCCATCGTCAGGTTGAGTTTGGCATTGATCTTACTCCGGGTGCAACTCCTATTGCCCAGGCTCCGTATCGTCTTGCACCTCCTAAGATGCAAGAGTTGTCCAGCCAGTTACAGGAACTCTTGGAAAAGGGTTTTATCCGACCGAGTTCTTTCCCGTGGGGGGCTCCTATTTTGTTCGTGAAGAAGAAGGACGGAAGTCTTCGCATGTGTATTGATTACCGTGAGCTGAACAAAGTGACCATCAAGAATCGTTACCCACTCCCTCGCATTGATGATCTCTTCGACCAGCTCCAGGGTTCTAGTTACTACTTGAAGATTGATTTGCGGTCCGGTTATCACCAGTTGCGCGTTCAGGAAGCCGACATCCAGAAGACTGCTTTTCGCACTCGTTATGGCCATTTTGAGTTCTTGGTCATGCCTTTTGGTCTCACTAACGCACCGGCGGTGTTCATGGACTTGATGAACCACGTTTGCAAGCCTTACCTTGATAAATTCGTCATCGTGTTTATTGACAATATTCTGGTTTATTCTAAGAACAAGACGGATCATGAGGAACACTTACGGTTGGTCTTGGAACTTTTGAGACGGGAGCAGTTGTATGCTAAGTTCTCAAAGTGTGATTTCTGGTTACCTGAAGTTCAATTCCTAGGGCATGTGGTTAATGAGTTGGGAATTCATGTCGATCCGGCTAAGATCGAAGCTATTAAAGACTGGGAAGCACCAAAGACGCTATTTGAGGTGCGGCAATTCCTAGGTCTTACAGGTTACTATCGTCGTTTCATTGAGGGATTTTCGAAGATCGCTAAACCCCTCACCACTCTTACCTAGAAAGACCGAAAGTTTGACTGGGGTGAACCACAGGAATCAGCATTTCAGATGCTGAAGCTTAAACTTTGTTCTGCACCTATCTTGTCTTTACATGAGGGTACGGATGATTTCGTTGTGTACTGTGACGCTTCTATTCGTGGTCTCGGTTGTGTGTTAATGCAACGCGGGAAGGTTATTGCCTATGCTTCTCGTCAACTCAAAGTTCATGAGAAGAACTACACTACTCATGACTTGGAACTGGGTGCGGTGGTTTTTGCGTTGAAAATCTGGAGACATTACTTTTACGGTACCAAATGCGAAGTATACACCGATCACAAGAGTCTCAAACATATTTTTGACCAGAAGGTGTTAAACATGCGGCAGCATCGCTGGGTTGAACTCCTGAACGATTATGACTGTGCTATCAAGTACCATCCTGGCAAGGCGAACGTTGTGGCGGACGCCTTGAGCAGGAAGGAGTCTGTGAAACCTCGTTGTGTTCGAGCCTTACAGCTCACCATTCATTCCTCATTGCCTGACCGAATCCGTTCTGCACAATTGGAAGCTTTGAAGGAGGAAAACCTTAAAGCTGAAACTATTCACAGTGCTGACAAGCATCTTGAACTCAGGACCGATGGCTTACACTATTTCGCGGGATGTGTTTGGGTTCCCTTGTTCGGGGGATTACGCGAGCTTGTCTTGGATGAAGCTCACAAATCCCGGTATTCTATTCACCCTGGCTCTGATAAGATGTATCAGGATTTGAAGATACTTTATTGGTGGCCAAACATGAAGGCTGATATAGCTTCTTACGTGAGCAAATGCTTGACTTGTGCTAAAGTCAAGGTGGAGTATCAGAAGCCGTCTAGTCTCCTGCAACAACCAGAGGTTCCATAATGGAAGTGGGAGCGAATCAGAATGGATTTTGTCACCAAGCTACCGAAGTCACCAAGCGGTTATAATATGATTTGGGTGATTTTCGACAGGTTGACAAAATCGGCGCGTTTCATACCTATTAAGGAAACTGATGGACTCGAGCGGTTAGCTCGACTCTACCTTAAAGAGGTGGTTGCTCGGCATGGGGTGCCTGTTTCTATTATCTCTGATCGTGATTCTCGTTTTGCTTCGCGTTTCTTGAAGGCTCTGCACAAGGCTTTGGGTACTCAGTTGGATATGAGTACGGCTTATCATCCGCAAACTGATGGACAGAGTGAGCGGATGATTCAAACCTTGGAAGACATGCTTCAGGCATGTGTTATCGATTTTGGCAAAAGTTGGGAGATTCACCTACCATTGGTGGAGTTCTCCTACAACAACAGCTATCACTCTAGCATCAAGGTAGCTCCGTTCGAAGCTCTTTACAGACGGAAATGTCGATCACCTCTTTGTTGGGCCGAGGTGGGCGAGAGCCAGCTCACTGGTCCGGAACTAGTGTACGAAACTTCGGAGAACATCGTACAAATTCGTAACCGTTCGTCCGTTTAGCAGCTGCGTGGGATCGTCAGAAGAGCTGTGCCGATCGCCGTCGCAAACCTTTGGAGTTCCAGGTTGGGGACAAGGTACTTCTGAAAGTTTCACCATGGAAGGGCGTCATACGCTTTGGAAAGCGTGGCAAGCTTAACCCTCGTGATGTCGGACCGTTCGCAATCCTGGAACGGATTGGACCGGTGGCACACAGACTTGACTTACCGGCGGAGCTCGGTAGTGTTCACAACGTCTTCCATGTGTCTAACTTAAAGAAGTGTTTGGCTGATGAATCTCTCATTGTACCACTCGAAGAGATCAAGGTTGATGATCGTCTTCGCATTGTGGAGGAACCTATCGAGATTCTCGACTACAAGATTCGTAGCCTTCGTCGGAGTAAAATCCGCATAGTCAAAGTTCGTTGGAATTCGGATCGTGGACCGGAGTTCACGTGGGAACGGGAGGATCAGATGAAAGCTAAACATCCTCATCTTTTTCCGAAAACGTGCATTCGAATCTAGGCATGTTACTGCTGAAGCTGAATGAATCTCAGGTCGAGATTCCTTTCAATGTGGAGATGATGTGACACCCGGTAAATTTTCTTTTCTTTTCCTTCTTTCTGTCTCTTTCATTTTTGGGCTTTGTGCAATTTTCGGGACGAAAATTCTTTCAACGTGGGGATGATGTGACACCCGACATGTTTGGCTTAAACATTTTAGTAACACCTAAGTCTACCTTAGCGAGAAACATTTATAAACGAACTTAACCAGGTTAGTTGAATCGGGTCAGGAAAGGATTGTCCTGGGTTCAATGATCTGGAGGATCATTGGGAGTCGTTTTGGGAATACACTAGTACCGGGTCCCGTTGTTGGTGAAATTACATAAACTAAATTAAGTGTTATGTGTAGATTAATTCTTATATGGTGGATTATATGCAAAGACGTGTTTAAACGATGTGTAGATAATCATCCATGCTTAAATATGTTAAACATAGATTAAGGTTGCATGTTCATGTGGATGCGTTAAAATGCATTAAACATGACAAACTGGAAAAACTAGAAAAACATAGATCCAGGTTCGACCACAGCATGGGGGCGAACCTAGAAAATAACCTTGGTTCGACCCTTAATAAAGGGGCGAACCTGGAATGTGAAAACAATAGAATTTCATTCGACCAGTTAAGACACATTCGACCCTGTGAAAGGGGCGAATGTGGGTACATTCGCCTAGGTGAAAGGGGCGAATGTGGACTAGTATAAATAGCAAACCTTGTTATTTTTCACCATTTCACAAACCCTAACCGTCTCTAAACACTCTCAAACGATTTTAATCACTAAGGAAGGAGTTTTTGCTCTTATTTTTCATAATCTAACCTACCAACAACATCTAATCAAAAATCCAAGGTGTGTTCTTAATTCTAAACCTTTTTCAAGCATTTTAATTCGTTTTTATCTAACCCTTATTGTCCCGATCTGTTCTAAGGATGTTTTTATCAATAAAAACCTTTTAAACATCTTTCTAAACCAAAACCCTATCATTAAACATAGGTTTTCATATCAATAAACATATGTTAATTATGTGTTATGTGATATTATGTGTTGTTTAATGATTTGCTGCTGTACTAATGCTAGAAGCATGATCTAGGGCTGATATTGATCTTAATATAGGATTGTTTATGGTCACAATTAGATGATTTATAATATCATGTCTAAATTGGGGGTTTTAATAAAGCTAGGGCTTGATGCATGCTTGTATGATCAATAGAACTTTTTGAGATGTTTAAACACATGACAAACTGAGCATTATAAAGATGATTATGGATTGATTTAAAAAAGTTTCCAAATTGGGTAAAGAATTCATGCATGATGTGATGTTTTCATAATTTTTGCCATTTTGGGAAAGGGCTAAAATGAACATGTTTTGGGGTAAAATTTGTGGGGTTTTGTGGGGATATGTTAATCATAATCAACTGCTGTGTTTGGTGATGTTTCGCGAAGTTTCGGATGTTTTTGAAACGATTTTGGGAAAAGGATTCTGCCAGGGTCGAACCTGGGCACATTCGACCGATCGGGTGGTCGAACGTGGAATCCCAGGGTCGAACCTGGACAGTTTGGTCGAATCAGTTCAAAAAGGTCGAAGGTGGCTTCCAAAGGGGCGAAGGTAGTTTAAAAAGGGGCGAATGTGGATTAATTTTCCTGGTTCGACCCTATTGATTCAAAAATGAGATTTTTGATACAAACTTAGTGTTTTACGCTTGAACCTTGTGTGTAATCTATGTGTACTTGATTAGTTAGAGTAATGAGTTACCAACGGGATGTCGGGTCAGTCTAGTGTGTCGGTTGAACACTTAAACACGTTTTAAAACATACTTGGTCACGATCTGGACAATCGGCGACTAGATAACCTTATGGTTATTAGTCGGAACACTTATGTGAACATTTTGATAGATCTCCGGTAGTGGGATTATCAAGGGCTTGGCTTTATATTATTACTGAAGAACGCAACCTAAGGTGAGTTCACGGCACCACTTTTATTGCTTTAACTTTTGGGGGAGAAAACATGCGTTAAACTATTTTGGTAACATATGTCATACTATGGTTTTAACTTTGCATTGCTATACGATCTTTGAAAGTCCCAGGGAAAACCATGAATGTGCGGGGATGCACAACGGGGGAAATGTGGATAGATCCATTGGGTTTGACAGACCCCACTCGACGGCTTGGAAGGCCGGGCGGGTGCATGTTGTCTCGAACTAGTAACTTTGGTAACATTGCTGAACACACGCGGGCCGAACATTGGTAACAGTCTAGTAATGGTTTTCCAATCGTAGTAGTAATAAAAAATACGCCTAGCTAGCATACTTGGTAACATTGATATAGTATGGACATGGTAACTCTTTGGAAACTTTTGGTATCACATTGAACAAACCTGTGAACTCACCAGCATTATATATGTTGACGTCTTTTTGGCATGTTTTTCTCACGTCGCTAAGGTAGCATCGGTTGGACTAGGCGCACTGGTCTGCATTGGTGTCTAGGCTTAGTCGCATATTTTACATAAGCGTCTTGAATATTTTGGAACACGGTTTTGTAGTTGATTAAATTTTTAAATGCTTCCGCTATGGTTTAATGGTTTGATAACTAAGCTTTTGAGTTTACGTATTTCATATATTGTTGTTTATTATGACCGTTGACTTGGATCCTGGTTTGTCATACGCCTCGCGGTAAAACCCCGCAAGTGGAAATTTGAGGGCGTGACACTTACATTGTTTGATCGAGAAGCGAAAAAATTGTTGGGCATGTCCGCAATGCAGCTGCTAGAAATCTCTAAACAGGTAATTTATTTTTTTCTGCCTTAAACAATATATTTTATTATACTTCATGTTACTTATGTCATTTTTATCTAGGTTTCTGTTGAAGTCAAAAAAACTCCTGCTGAGTTTGATGCATTTGAAGAGAAAAAGTTTGCTTTCAAGATTAAAATTAGACAATTCAACATTGATAAGCATCTTGATGGTTATGGTATACGTAAACTTACAAATGATTCTTCAATAGTTGTTTCTTTTGAAGAAATGTTCCCTGACATTTAGGTTATTATTATCATTGAAATATTCCTTTATTATTACTCTTATGAATCATTATTACATGTTTATTATTGTTCTTATTAATGTTATTTGTTTATAGTATAAACGTTTCCTTTGAAGTATTACATGTTTATTTTTTTTTCAGCTCGATCAACCTGTTTTTGAAAACATTGATATAGGCGAATCTTCAACACAGAATGCATTGTCTTTGAAGGTTGTTCATTGATTTATTTAATCATATATTCAAATTAAGTTTTTTTATGTAGTTTATTCTAACAATTTTGACATTTCATTTAATATTGTAGGATTCTGTTGGAGATAACACCACTCCAGAGTCATCTTCTAGAGTTAGTGTTATACGTGATGATGAGGAAGTGAAGCATAGTGTAACACCCCACCTCTCTCACCACCAATATTGTCTGCTTTGCCCATCCAGAGCTCACGGATTTGTTTTTGGTTGCCCTAGTGGAGACTTCCCATGAGGTCACCCATCCTGGAATTTCTCCCACCTGAGCACGCTTAACTGTGGAGTTCTCCTCTCATCCACTAACATTAAGCCCTAAAACGCGTTGGTGATTTAAGAGGCAAGACATTACTTATGAACCGAGGATCTCTCCTGGCCACGGCCGATGTGGGATTTCCTGGGGTGTCACATTCACCCCCCGTTAGAGTCTCATCGTCCCTGATGAGGTGTGTTCCTGGTGTGTCACATTCACCCCCTGTTAGTGTCTCATCGTCCCTGATGAGGTGTGCACCCACCATCCCGAACGACACAGGAGTGGCTCTGATACCAATCTGTCACACCCTCAAATTACCACTTGCGGAGTTTTACCGCGAGGCGCATGACAAACCAGGATCCAAGTCAACGATCACAATAAACAACTCTATATGAAATACGTAAATCCAAAAACAACGATTTTATAAGCGGAAGCATTTAAGAATTTAATCAGCTACAACAGTGTACCAAAGTATTCAAGACACTTATTTCAAAACATGCAACTAAGCCTAGACGCCAATGCAGACTCGTGCGCCTAGTTCCATTCGTTGCTACCTTAGCGACCTGAGAAAAACATGCCAAAAAGACGTCAACATATAATGCTGGTGAGTTCACAGGTTTGTTCAATATGTTATCAAAATGTTACCATGTCCATACTATATCCATGTTACCAAGTACGCTAGCTAGGCGTATGTTTGGTTACTACTACGATTGGAAACCATTACTAGACACGTTTAGCAATGTTTAGCATGTTTAAGCAGCCCGAATGTTCAGCATGATACCAGTGTTCCTGTTCGAGTCAACATGCACCCGCCCGGCCCTCCAAGCCGACGAGTGGGGTAGGTCACGCCCAATAGATCTATCCACATTTCACCCATTGTGCATCCCCGCACATTCATGGTTTCCCCGGGACTTTAAAAGATCGTATAGTACACAAATTTAAAACCATAGTATGACATATGTTACCAAATAGTTTAGCGCATGTTTTCTCCCCCAAAAGTTAAAGCAGTAAAAGTGGGGCCGTTAACTCACCTTAGATAGCGTTCTTCGGTTACAAGTAAAGATGTTAAGCCCTTGATAATCCCTCTACCGGAGATCTATCAAAATGTTCATATAAGTGTTCCGACTAATAACCATAAGGTTATCTAGTCCCTGATTGTCCAGATCGTAATCAAGTATGTTTTAAAACGTGTTTAAGTGTTTAACCGACACGCTAGACCGACCCGACATCCCGTTGGTGTCCCATTACCCTAACTAATCAAGTACACATAGATTACACACAAGGTTCAAACATAAAACACTTGGTTTGTATCAAAAATCTCATTTCTGCATCAGAACGGTCGAACCAGTCAGTTTTAGTCTCCTTCGCTCGTTTTTAATCTCCTTCGCCCATTTTGGATTTCGTTCGACCGTTTGATGTTTCCTTCGCCCGTTTTACCACGTTCGCCCAAACATAACCCAGGTTCGACCCTGGATTCTCTCCTTCGCGCCTTCGATCGGTCGAAGGAGTCCAGGTTCGCCCCTGTTGTGCAAATTTTCCTAAAAACGCTTCAAACACATTCAAAACGACTCGAAACATCATCAACCACAGCAGTCAAGCATGAATAACTTATCCCTACAAAACCCCATCGATTTCCCCCAATAATACGTCCGTTTCAGCCCTTTCCTAAAATGGTAAAAAATTATGGAAACGTCACTATCATGCATGGATTATTTACCCAATTTGGAAACTTTTGAAATCGATCCGTATTCAACTTAAAATGCTCAGTTTGTCGAGTGTTCGATCTTTCCCTATTAGTTCTATTGATCATAAATATCATGCATCAAGTCTAGATTCGTTAAAACCCCCAAATACCCATAATATCATCATTTATCCAATCCTAACCCTAAACAACAATAACCTAGCATCAATAACAATCCTATATCATGTTTCTATCATAGATATAGCAGCAAATCATTGAACAACACATAACACCACATAACACACAATTCACATATGTTTATCATCATGAAGACCTATGTTTAAATGATAAGGTTTTGGTTTAGAAAGATGTTTAAAAGGTTTTTAATCATGAAAACACCCTTAGAACAGATCCGAACAATTAGGGTTAGATGAAAACGAATTAAAATGCTTTAAAAAGGTTTAGGATCAAGAACACACCTTGGATTCTTGTTTAGATGTTGTAGATAGGTTAGATTATGAAAAAGAAGAGCAAAAACTCCTTCCTTAGTGATTAGAATCGTTTGAGAGTGTTTTGAGACGGTTAGGGTTTGTGAAATGATGAAAAATGACAAAGTTTGGTATTTATACTAATCCTCCTTCACCCCATATCAATGGTCGAAGGTGGCATCCTTCGACCCTTCCACAGGGTCGAATGAGCCCTGTCCTGGTAGAAGGGAATTCTTTCAATTCCACATCCCAGGTTCGCCCATTTACAAAGGGTCGAACCAAACAAAATGTTCTCCTTCGACCACTCGAAGTGGTCGAACCAGAACTCATGTTCAACTAGTTTTCCAGTTTGTCATGTTTAACGCATTCTAACATATCTTAACACATAAGCATGCATCCTTAGTCTATATTTAACATATTTAAGCATAGATAATCATTTACACATCATTTAAACACATCCATGCATATAATCCACCACACGACCCATAATCTACATATATACTTAATTAGTTCATGTAATGTCATCAATAACGGAACCCGGTACTAGTGTATTACCAAAACGACTCCCAATGATCCTCCAGATCATTGCACCCTGGACAATCCTAACTTGACCCGACTCAACTAACCCAGTTAAGTCCGTTTATAAACGTTTCTCGCTAAGGTAGACTTAGATGTTACTAAAATGTTTAAGCCAAACATGTCGGGTGTCACATCATCCCCACGTTGAAAGAATTTTCGTCCCGAAAATTGCGCAAAGCCCCAAAATGAAAGAAACGAAAAGAAAATTACCGGATGTCACATCATCCCCACGTTGAAAGGAATCTCGACCCGAGATTCATTCCGCTCTAGCAGTAACATGCCTTGATTCAAACGCGCGTTTCGGGAAAAGATGAGGATATTTAGCTTTCATCTGATCCTCCCGTTCCCATGTGAACTCCGGTCCACGGTTCGAGGTCCAACGAACTTTAACGATGCGGATTTTACTCCGACGAAGGCTACGAATCTTATAGTCGAGAATCTCGACAGGTTCCTCCACAATGCGAAGACGATCATCAACCTTGAGAGGTTCCTCTACAATGAGAGATTCATCGGCCAAACACTTCTTCAAGTTAGACACATGGAAGACGTTGTGCACACTACCGAGCTCCGCCGGTAAGTCAAGTCTGTATGCCACCGGTCCAATCCGATCCAGGATTGCGAATGGTCCTACATAACGAGGGTTAAGCTTGCCACGCTTTCCAAAGCGTATGACGCCCTTCCATGGTGAAACTTTCAGAAGTACCTTGTCCCCAACCTGGAACTCTAAAGGTTTTCGACGGCGATCGGCATAGCTCTTCTGACGATCCCGTGCAACAGCCAAACGGTGACGAATCTGTACGATTTTCTCTGAAGTTTCGTACACAAGTTCCGGACCAGTGAGCTGGCTCTCGCCCACCTCGGCCCAACAAAGTGGTGATCGACATTTCCGTCCGTAAAGAGCCTCGAACGGAGCTGCCTTGATACTAGAGTGATAGCTGTTGTTGTAGGAGAACTCCACTAATGGCAGGTGGATCTCCCAACTTTTGCCAAAATCGATAACACATGCCCGAAGCATGTCTTCCAAGGTTTGAATCGTCCGCTCACTCTGTCCATCAGTTTGCGGATGATAAGCTGTACTCATATCAAACTGAGTACCCAAAGCCTTGTGCAGAGCCTTCCAGAAACGCGAAGCAAAACGAGAATCACGATCAGAGATAATAGAGACAGGCACCCCGTGCCGAGCAACCACCTCCTTAAGGTAAAGTCGAGCCAACCGCTCGAGTCCATTGGTTTCCTTAATAGGTATGAAACGTGCCGATTTTGTCAGCCGGTCAACAATCACCCAGATCATATCATAACCACTAGGTGACCTTGGCAGCTTGGTGACAAAATCCATCGTGATTCGCTCCCACTTCCATTCCGGAACCTCTGGTTGTTGCAGGAGACCAGACGGCCTCTGAAACTCCACCTTGACTTTAGCACAAGTCAAACATTTGCTGACATAAGAAGCTATATCAGCTTTCATGTTTGGCCACCAATAAAGTATCTTCAAATCCTGATATATCTTATCGGAGCCAGGGTGAATAGAATACCGGGATTTGTGAGCTTCATCCAAAACATGCTCGCGCAATCCCCCGAACAATGGGACCCAAACACGTCCCGCAAAATAGTGTAAGCCATCGGTCCTGAGCTCAAGATGCTTGTCAGCACTATGCATAGTCTCAGCCTTAAGGTTTTCCTCCTTCAAGGCTTCCAACTGTGCAGAACGGATTCGGTCAGGCAACGACGAATGAATGGTGAGCTGTAAGGCTCGAACACGGCGAGGATTCGCAGACTCGTTCCTGCTCAAGGCGTCCGCCACAACGTTCGCCTTGCCAGGATGGTATTTGATAGCACAGTCATAATCGTTCAGGAGTTCAACCCAGCGACGCTGCCGCATGTTCAACACTTTCTTGTCGAAAATATGCTGAAGACTCTTGTGATCGGTATATACTTCACACTTGGTACCGTACAAGTAATGTCTCCAGATTTTCAACGCAAAGACTACTGCACCCAGTTCCAAGTCATGAGTAGTGTAGTTCTTCTCATGAACTTTGAGTTGACGAGAAGCATAAGCAATAACCTTCCCGCGTTGCATCAACACACAACCGAAACCACGAATGGAAGCGTCACAGTACACAACGAAGTCATCCGTACCCTCTGGTAAGGATAAGATAGGTGCAGAACAAAGTTTAAGCTTCAGCATCTGAAATGCTGATTCCTGTGGTTCACCCCAGTCGAACTTTCGGTCCTTTTGGGTAAGAGTAGTGAGGGGTTGAGCGATCTTCGAAAATCCCTCAATGAAACGACGATAATAACCCGCAAGACCTAGGAATTGCCGCACCTCAGATGGCGTCTTTGGTGCTTCCCAGTCCTTAATAGCTTCAATCTTAGCCGGATCGACATGAATTCCCAGTTCATTCACCACATGCCCTAGGAATTGAACTTCACGTAACCAAAAATCACACTTCGAGAACTTAGCATACAACTGCTCCTGTCTCAAAAGTTCCAAGACCAACCGTAGATGTTCCTCATGATCCGCCTTGTTCTTGGAATAAATCAGAATATCGTCAATGAACACGATGACGAACTTATCAAGATAAGGTTTGCAAACGCGGTTCATTAAATCCATGAACACCGCCGGTGCATTAGTGAGACCAAAAGGCATGACCAAGAACTCAAAATGGCCATAACGAGTGCGAAAAGTAGTCTTCTGAATGTCAGCTTCCCTGACGCGCAACTGGTGATAACCGGACCGCAAATCAATCTTCGAATAGTAGCTGGAGCCCTGAAGCTGGTCAAAGAGATCATCAATGCGAGGAAGAGGATAACGATTCTTGATGGTCACTTTGTTCAGCTCACGATAATCAATACACATGCGAAGACTTCCATCCTTCTTCTTTACAAACAAAATACGAGCTCCCCACGGGGAAGAACTCGGTCGGATGAAACCCTTTTCCAAGAGTTCCTGCAGCTGGCTGGACAACTCTTGCATCTCGGGAGGTGCAAGACGATACGGAGCTCGGGCAATAGGAGCTGCGCCCGGAGTGAGATCGATACCAAACTCAACATGACGATGGGGAGGAAGACCAGGTAAATCATCAGGAAACACATCAGGAAAGTCACGAACCACCGGAATATCCTCGATCTTCTTCCCATCATCAGTAGAAACGTTAACAAGTGCCAGAATGGCCGAACAACCCTTCCGAAGGTACTTACGGGCTTTCATGCTAGAAATGATACTCAGCGGAGCACCGCTTTTCTCGCCATGAACCGAAAGAGTCTCTCCATCAGGGAGAGGGATCCGAATAACCTTGTCGAAACAAACGATCTCCGCACGATACAACGATAACCAATCCATGCCGACCACGACATCAAAACTACCCAGGGGTACCGGCATAAGGTCAATGGGGAAGGACAAACCCGACAGTTCCAATCGACATTCCTTAAGGGTGTGTGTCGCTTCGATTTTCTTACCATCAGCCAATTCTATTAAGTACTTAGCCTCTAAAGGTGTGGGTACTATATCTAGCAATCGACTAATGTCCATAGATACGAAACTCTTATCGGCACCAGAATCAAACAAGACAGAAACATAGGGATCATTAAGAAGGAACGTACCCGTAACTGTGTCTGGATCCTGCCTAGCCTCTGCAGATCCAATGACGAAAGCACGTGCTGTCCTGCCTCCGCCGCCGTTGTTCCCATTACCGTTCCCGCCCCTCCCATTATCGCCCTACTTCAGCTTAGGACATTCACGCTTGAAGTGTCCCGTATCACCACAGTTATAGCACCCCTGCTTCCCCGGAGTCCCCTGAGCAGTAGGAGTAGGAGTAGCAACAGGAGTCTGAGTTGGGGTGAGCGCCACCCTGCAATCCTTAGCATGGTGCCCCAACTGATGGCACCGATGACAACGAGCCCGATCACAACTCCCAGAATGGTGGAAACCACACTTGTTGCACTTGGGATGCTTCCCAACATACCCACCCGTCTTCTGCCCAGAAGAAGACCCAGATGTATCAAACTTCTTTGCCGGCTGAGCTGGCACAACACTCTTCCCCACACTATCCCACTTCCTCTTGTTCCCCTCAGAAACTTTCACAGCAGTACCTTTAGGAGGCAAAACACCTTCTGCCACCTTCAGGTTAGTCATCCGATGTGCTGATCGGACAACTTCAGCAATGGTGGGAAAATTCCCAGCGGCCACCAACCCAGCAATCTCCGGCACTAGCCCAGACACATAGTGCTCGATCCTCCTATACTCGGGTGTGTGCAAATCAGGGCACAACACCGCCAGCTCATTCCTCCTCACAGTGTATTCTTCAATCTCAGACCCAACCTGTAACATCGCGTTATTTTTACTTTTCATGTATTTTAAATTCTATACTTAACAAATTCCAAGTTCGCCTTTATTCGCTTCTTTTATGTTACTCCTACCAATTCGTGACGAGTCGTCATTAAAATTTATCCTATTCAATTTAGGCGTTATAACAAGAAACCTTACTTAGTTAAGATCTTAATATATACTTATTATTAATAAAACATATATATATATATATATATTTAATAAATACTAAAAAAATAACATAATATGAAACATTTGCTTTTGACTTTAAGTAACAAATACACCATTTCAAAAATTTAGTCCATACGTTTTTTTTTATGATTTTATTTATTTTTTTTTCTTTTAAAGATAGAATTACTACTAATTAACTTCTAACCACCCTAATTAATTCATTAAATACCCAACCCCTTCACCCCAACTATAAATACACCACTCCTACCCATTCTAACACTTGCTCATTTCTAAATCCTCTTTAAACCTCCTAATTCTCCAAAGAAATCCCAAGAGTGGAAGTCCACTTCTAAGTGAGTTCTCTTATAAACTCCAACTTTATTCTTCTTTCTTCACTTCTTTTCTTTTTCTAACCCCTTGAAAAAACCTCTAGGATCTTCCCCATATTTATCCACAAAAGTGTGATAAGGGTAGAGCACCTAAAAGAGGTTCCAAAGGTGGTTGTTTTCTGAATTATACTATATAATAATATAAACATATACTTTCAGGTTTCTATCATACTAGTTTATTATTAATCTTTGGAAGGTTTGTGGTTACACCATACCTTACCAACTCTCTTGACCCTTCTTGTGCTATGGATTTATCCACACTAGAAAGGGGAAATCCCGTGTCTAAAACCCACGTTTATTCCATAAGCGAAGTGGTTATGACATGAACCTATCAAATGGATTCACATTCCTAACCTTATACCATCCGAATCATCTATGATGATTTTGTGTTTGGTCTAACTTAATCTCATGACCATCCGGATTGCCCTAAAGGCAATTTGTGCTTGGTTTGCCTAAAAGGCTTGCATGACTCTCGTGAATCTATAATCTAAACTCAAACCTAAGACCCTTTATTCTCTAATTCTAGTTAACCAAGGCTAAGGAACTAATCTCCTAAGACCCGTCTTTGGAACCTTACTAAACGCACCCAAAGGTGAGTTCATACTTGTCCCCTTTTTACTCTTTATCACTTTTGGGGTGTAAACATGTATCATATGCAAAACACACTAATGCTTTCATAAACACACATGCTCAATCTATTAAACATACTTATATGCTACTTGCCATGCTTATGATTCTTAGATACTTAGACATAAATCATTAACTATTATTAGCCCACTTAACATGTATAGCGCTATAGGACTAGCACACCGCCCCCTTTATGGGTCATTGTTAAGATTTAAACGGCCTAACATGAATATGATAGGTATACGCTGTGGTACTCGCGGGTTTGAGTTATGTCTTTTGTATGATAGGTATGTGCAATGCTATAGTATGAGATTTGAGTAAACCATTCTAAAATTCTATGTATGTAAACTAAAACTAGTATGCTCACCAATGCTTTATGTGTTGACGGATATTTTATACATGTTGCAGGAAATATTTATTGCAGGACATTCAAGAAAACTACTTAGGATTGGACATAGAAACTCACTCTAGTTCAAGTTATCATATTCTTGTTGTATTTTTCGTTATATGAACTACTTGTATTTCTATTTTTAGACAATAAATGAAATTCTATCTTTAAACTATATTGTCACAAAATCTAGTGTCATGAAGTCTTTGAACAATCTACCACTAAGTCTCACCTAGATGATTCCGCCATCGGTTGGGGTGTGACACAACCATCTTGTAGCTCCAGACCTCATGTTCCAACTTCTGTATCTCCTCTCTCGGACAATACTCGCCTCTCAATAGCTGCACAAAATCCGCCCAAGGCATAGCAATAGCCTCCCCCAATCCCATGTTCTGAGTAGTAGCATTCCACCACGACAGTGCAGGCTTTTCAAATGTCGTAGTAGCATACTTTACCCGGTCCCCAGCAGGACAGTTACACATGACGAACACAGACTCAACCTTCTCCAGCCATCGGAGCAGTCCCACCGCTCCCTCAGTTCCAGCGAAGTTATGGGGCTGACAGTCCCTAAACTTCTTATAAGAGCACTGAGGTGGGGGTGGATTGGCACCAACACCTTAAACACGGTATACGAGTAAAACACAAACGAAAGGACACGAAACCCAAAAATGAGGCAAGGTCGACAGAAATTAACTCAACGCCCATGGCATTAATCCCAGCCTGAAAATTAGCCATAGCCATGTTCACTTGATGCTGTAGCAAGTTGTTCAGCTCAGCTTGGGTCATGTTAATGTTACCACGACCACCGCCACCGGCACGACCACCGCCGCCACCACGGCCACCGCCGCCACCACGACGTCCACCACCGCGAGCACCAGACATGATCTAACAAATCAAGAAATCGAGGGATTCAGATTCACTCCTAGTGTCAACCACTAGAAATTTACAAGATTTAACTTAGGGACAAATCCAGGACTATACATCCAAACTCGAAGTCAATCGGGATTTTCATGCATTCCAGTTTATTATTTCGTGTGCACCCGAAATGATAAACTGCTCTACATGGTCCTCCAGATGTACTCCTAATCCAGACTCCGGTCACCGAATATCGTCGCCTAGTATCGTGTTACGATAGGTGCAAGTGTAAGAAGGCATGTGTGTGCTAGAACCAACAAATCAACCCCTCCTTCTTCAATCCAGAAGAAGAAGACAAGAGTAGGTAAGAACCCAAATAAAAGCGGATGATATAATGGAGAAGCATGATGATGATGTAAGGACACCCCGACAACGTTAGTACGTATCCCACTAATAGACTCAAAGTATGTGACCGTCTAGTGTGTGCGACTCGGCTATAGACCAGACTCTACATGTAGTCCTAGTTCACTCTAAACCTGGCTCTGATACCATCTGTAACACCCCACCTCTCTCACCACCAATATTGTCCGCTTTGCCCATCCAGAGCTCACGGATTTGTTTTTGGTTGCCCTGGTGGAGACTTCCCAGGAGGTCTACCATCCTGCAATTTCTCCCACCTGAGCACGCTTACCTGTGGAGTTCTCCTCTCATCCACTAACATTAAGCCCTAAAACGCGTTGGTGATTTAAGAGGCAAGACATTACTTATGAACCGAGGATCTCTCCTGGCCACGCCCGATGTGGGATTTCCTGGGGTGTCACACATAGCCTGGACAAAGTGTATGAGCTTGACGATGATGCAAGTGAATCTACAACTAAAGTTGCCAAGAAATCACCCGATATCCCTCTTTTGGTTCCTAAGCTTGAGAAATAGGAACAATGAACAATTTGTTTAAACATTTGTCTGTTTTCGTGATTTTTATTTAATGTTTGTGACAATTTCGTTTCGGTTATGCTTGGTTTGGTTTTTTGGACAAATTTCATTTAAATAAATTGTGTGTTTGCATTTTATGTTTGTTTTTTGTTACTTTGTTAAAATTTTTAATGATGCAATATATTTTTATGATGTAACATTATTATTAGAATTTTTTTTTGACAACATTTTTTAATAAAGTCAATAATATTAATAACACAATTTTGAAAAAAATTATAATTAAATTAAAATTATAACTTTATGATTTACAAAATATTAATAAAACCAAATTAAGTGATTACCATAAAATTAGCAAGTTGTTATAATTAGTATCAATTATACATATTTATACTAATTATAATAAAAATTTTGAAATTTAAAAATTGCGAATTACATAAAATTTGAAAATTTTGAATTCGATTTAGTATACATTTATAAAATTAAAGTTTTATTATGTCTAAAATTTTAAATACTATCAAATTTTGAAATTAAATTTATTAGTATTCCTTAAAATAATCAAGTTGCTATAATTAGGTTCAATTAAACATATTTATACTTATTTATAAAATTAAAATATGGTTTTGGGTGGCGATTTTAGACAAATCCTTCCTATTGTTCCCAATGGTAGTAAAAAAGATATTATAAATGCCTCAATATCTTCGTCTAAGATTTGGAATAGTTCCAAAGTTCGTACATTAACCAAAAACATGAGGTTAACATTGGGTAACAACACATCTGAATCCGAAGAAATAAAGGCATTTGCAAACTGGCTTCTAGAGTTAGGTGAGGGTAAAGTTGGTGATTCAGTTGATGAAAATGAGGCAGATGTCGACATTCCAAATGATCTTCTTATTAAGCATTCATCAGATCCGATTTGTAGCTTAATTGACTTCGTCTACCCTTCACTTCTTCAGCTTTACAAAGATAAAGATTATTTTGGAGAACGAGCAATACTTGCACCTAAAACGAAGTGGTACATGAAATTAATGATAGGTTGCTTGCCTTGTTTCCTGGAGATGAAGTCGAGTATTTGAGCTCTGATAGTATATGCCAGATTGAGAATGCTAATAACCGTTCACAGGAAGATTTATATTCTCCTGATGTCCTTAATGGTTTAAAAATTTCTGGATTGCCTAATCATCGATTAGCACTAAAGATCGGTGTTCCCGTTATGTTGTTGAGAAACATAGATCAACAAAATGGATTGTGTAACGGCACGAGGTTACGAATCACCAAACTTGCAAAGCGTGTTATTGAAGCCAAAATCATATCAGGTGGAAACATTGGTACCAAAACTCTTATTCCTAGAATAAATATGAAACCATCTGATAACAAGATTCCAGTCAAGTTCCAAAGGGGTCAATTCCCAATAAGCATATGTTTCGCAATGACCATCAATAAAAGCCAAGGACAGTCTCTATCGAAGGTTGGATTGTATTTAAGAGACCCTGTATTCTCACATGGCCAATTTTATGTCGCATTGTCAAGAGTTAAAAGCAGGGCAGGTGTGAAGTTACTTTTACTTGATGCTGATGGGAAGGTCAAGACTAAAACAAAAAATGTGGTGTATAAAGAAATATTTAGTGATATTTGAATAAAATGTGTGTTGGTTTCTTTTAAATTTTAATAAAATATTTTTTACTATATTTTTTTTTACGTTTTACTACTCAAAATAATTGTACGTTGGTGAACCGCGTGTAAGCGCGGGCAAAAGTCTAGTAAAACTAATATAATCAATCAAACTATCAAGTTTTTAGGGGCTAGAGGAGCGATAGACGTGACACGATGATAGTCAGTGAAGGTCTACTCAACATTATTAAAGGCTTGTAATAAACTCAAAAAAATTGTGGCATTCTAAGTTTTTTATTTAGAGGGTGTTTGGGATTGAGTTTCATAACAACTTATTGACTTATTGGTTTTTTCAATAAGTCAATAAGCTGTTTATCTAACCTAAAAATACTTTCTGTTTTGACTTCTAGCTTTTGACTTTTAAGGGTGTAAAAGCTGTTTTTGAGAAGTTAGAAATCCAGGTTTTTGACTTTTGAAAAAAAATTACAAATCTACCACCAATACAACCAATATTCACAATAAGTTAAACGAAACACTTAAAAAAACAATCTATTCACTTTTTGACGTTTCTCATCTCAAAAGCTAATCCAGACACTTTTTTTTAAAACTCATTTTCAAAAAGTCATAACTCATTAAGCATTTCTGACCAAAAGCACTTTTGCATTTCCAAACTCAATCCCAAACACCCTCTTATAGTCTTATTGTTTAAACGATTGGCTTATCTATTTTTATGGTGAAACTAACATAAACCGTGATGGTTGTAAAATGTAAATATATAGTTCAGTGGCGGATCTAGGAAAAAAATTTAGGAGTAACAATCAAAAAAAATTTCGCCGTAGTTTCATACAATGTAAACGAAATAAAACATGATAATAGATAAAGTTACATACATACCTACTAGATTTCGCCTCTTCGGTTCTTGAAAGCTTGAATTCGAGCTATTACATCATTTTCTTTTACTTTATCAAAAGTTTCTCTTTCGACTGCACGTTTTTGGGGGCTTTTCTTTTAAACAAACTGCTAATAAGCGCTTGTTTAAGATTAGAACGTGGTTTCATCTTTCACAGACCCACAAAAGTCACAAACCTAATCAATTAATCAAACATCCGTGTTACTAATCTAACATTCAAAATCATATAATCAATCTCACAAAAACAACTTATTTTTTATAGCATAAAAAAGCAATTATAAACCAAAAAATTCAATGTCAACATTCACTTACGGCAGGGGGTGAAGGGTGGCAACGGCAGAGGGGGGAAGGTGGCAGGTTTGGGAATTGGAGGGTTAAGGGTTTCAACTTTGGTTTGGCTATTTGAAGAAGAAAACGATTAGAAGTAGAAGACACTTTTTTTTTTTTTTTCTCTTAGCTCTTAGGGCCTTATGTGGTTGGGTGGGTGGGTTTGTTTGGGCTTAGGATTAGTGTAATTGGGTTGGGTAATTGGGTTGGGTCGGGTCGGGTCATTGGTTTAGACTTTGAACCAGTGACGTTTAGTATAAGTTCGATAATATTTTCCCAACGACAAGACGCAAAATTTATTGAACTAACGTACAATGTTTTTTGGGGTAATATAAATTTTTTAGAGGTAATGTTTTACAAAAATCGTAATTTTTTTACCATAACGTGTGAAAAACCGAGGGGTAACGGGCACGATCCGTAGCTTAGAGCTAGGTCCGCCCCTGATGTAGTTTCCACGTATGCTTGTTTTTCAAAATTCCACACATGTGTGGTTGTAAGATATATAATCATTTCTTACATATTTACTAACAAATAAATAGATAAAAGTAGAAAAAGAAAAAGGCATTTCACGTTGTTATTCTCACATGCATCAATTTGGTGTCTTTAGCGTACGAGGAAATACAAAATATTTAATCGGGTGCCTCCTTCGATTTCAAAGGCAGTGGCATAAAATAAAAAATGACATTTTTCGAAAGGGATAATAGAAATCCAAAAATGACAAAAACATAAAAAAACTTCGAAAACTAGAACATAGTTCGGAATTAATTTAAATTTGAAAACATTTTATTATTATGTCAATGATCATCAAAGAAGTGAATTGTTACAGATTAATATATATTTTTAGTGTAACAAATATAGAAACCTAAAAAGTCTCTTAGCTTAAAACTCAGAGAGATTAACAACAATTATGTAGTTAATTAAAAATGTTTTCAATATTTAACAATAATTAAATCACAAATACGTAAAGAGTTTAAATATGGTTAAATTAAAAAAACAATATTTTTTGTTTTACAAGAATGTTAAGTATTCAAGTAAGTACAAATTAAATTCATATTTTAAATTATTTTTTTAAAGTTTTCTATATATTCGTAAGTTAAAAAAAAATATTTATCAAAATTTACTTGATTTTGAACAATCATATTTTGATCAGATGGACTTATTCGAATTATTTAAACTTGGTTTCACTTTCAAGTTTGAAAAATTAATTATGTAATTATAACGTATGGGAAATATTTTTTTTATTTTTATAATTATGAATAGTTTTTAAAAATGATTAATTGTAATTGATGAGATTAAATGTAAACTTTGTTTGCCTATACTATATATAAAGCATTTAGGAAGGATGGCCGTAAAATTTAAGTAATTTCAAATATTTATGCTTATGGTACAATTGGAAATGAGGTTAGTTTAGGGGTAAAGTTGTCTTTTTCACACACTCTTTAAATTACTATAACATTTTGTGACAATTTAAGGGTGAATTTTAAAACTTAAATAAGAAGTTGAAAAGTTGAATTTATGTCTCTTTAATAGAATATATGTTTGGATAATCTAAAGTTCCATCATATAATTGATGTCATAGATTTATTTATTTACTTTTTTTTTATATTTTTTGAGATTGAATTTACTAGATTCCAAAAAAAAAAAAAAAAAAAAACAACGTAACCTGACTCACCAACCTAGAATAATTTTAATTTATCCAAAAGGCACATAGCACATAATCTAGATAAAAACCAGTATGATGAAGAGATATATAAAAATAAACAAAGATACTATGCTATATGAAATCGTACCTCAATATTCTCAATATACAAAATTTAACAATATCAAGACAGAGTAATTTACATAGGTCAGTCACGAGAGGTGTATAACAATTTAGATTGTTTGGTTTACATCAAACATATAGCTACGATATAAGTCTTGATAATTTATAAGAATTGTCTCGATTCTTGCTATGTCATTCGGTTTAGGATATTTCATATCGTAGCAAATGGTTTGGTTTACTTTTAATATTTAAAAATGTTTAGCCTATGTATTTCTTACATTGCAGTGCAGTTTTTATTTACTTAAGTTGTATCGTTTATATTAATGGATTACTTTTTTCAATTTTAACTATATCCATTTTAGTTTTTTTATGCATTATTTATCTAGATTCCATTAATTAATCAGTGAAACCAAACAAAGTTTTATGTTGCTTGCTTTGATAAACTAATTAAGTTTGGCATATTGTTTAAACTTAATATCTTTATAAAGAAATCATTAAACACACTTTAAAGGCCCGAAACTATAAACATCTACGTTTAATTTGGAAATTTAAAGATGACACATACGTGTTTGACTTTTCAAATTCAGGGTGTATTATTTTTTGGATTGATGTTTCTGCTTTTATACACATGTATTTTCATTTTGCATATTCTCAAAATCAATTAATAAAGTTTTTCCATGTATCAATTTAAACTTTAAATTCAAAGTGTGTCATAAATTAAGACATAATAAAAAAAACACTACTCAATACTTTGGCTTATATTGCTTCAGTTAATACATAAACCAAATGAATTGAGCAAGAGTAACATCATAGATAACCAGAACTTCGCAAACGGTTTGCAAACATGGCATTTAATATGTTGTGCTCCATTTCTATTAGTTCAACAAACAATACCAAAATCATGCAAACATCATGTTGTTGCAAAGAGAAGCCAAAATGCTAGCAAAGCTTGGAATAAGACATCACTCACAAAATTTCCACTTGTTCATGAGGTTAGAGGATATTATTATAATTTTCATCTCAAGTTAAATTTTCGGTTATTAGTCGATAACTAATTGGACCCATTGTTCAAACTGGTTTACCAAGCTGAAATAATTGAAACCCCTCGGTTTTTTAAATACCTTAATGAAAAGTTATGGTTATAGCTCAAAACCAAATTAAACCAAATAACAACTTGTGCACGCCTTGAAAATCACCAACCGAAGTTTTGTAGTCCCCGCCGCAACACACGAACAACCCACTAGTCTTCATATATGTATTTATTGATTATTGAAACACAAATATAGACATGATTTAAATATGAAATTAATGAGACTTATTAAAGAAACAAACTAAAATAAATTTATTGTTTTAAATAATAAATTGTGAAACTTAATAAGGAAGTGACACGTATCCTTCATATGTTTTCTTCTATTAGACCATGTGTAGTGGGGATGATAATTATAATGCTCATGTTTCTGATTAGTCTACGTGTTAGCTAAGTCAGCATGGGGCTTGAATTTAAAATGAGGTGTAGTGGTGGTGGGAAAAACATAAGGCCCCGTTGCTTTAAAAAAAATCGACCCTTTGAAATACAAAAAGAACGTTGGAAGACATGATGTGTCAAGCATTCATTGGTTGGTGGATTTGCTGCACAGCGTTATGTTTGTCGCTCCATGGCCGGTTTTGGAAAGATAGCGCCCCCATGTAATGGTGTTGGAGGTCCCATCTTTGAATTCACGCTGCAAATGACGCCCGACTACGGGTGGTCTTAATATAAATAGAATAGATAGATCACTAAACAAATGACATGTAGACAAAATTATAATGTCTTAAATATAATAAATATAATAAATAGAGGCTATATCCTACTAAACTTAGCGAATAATTAATACCTCATATGATCATATTACTATCGAGATGTTAAACTTTCCAATGTTTTGGTACCAAACTACCAATAGAGCATTGTTTGTTATATTTTAATAATATGTTAATAACGTTAGTTTGTAACAGACATGTTTTAAGATATATATATTTTAAATAGCATTTGATTATGTAATTGAACAAGGTTGGAAGTTTCCAAAATATGAGGTCAAAATGCCTATAAATAATGATGATTGAGGGAGTGTGAGAATCATTATTGAGAAAGGAGAGATGGCATCATCCAATTCTCTTATCTTCCTTCTTTCTTCTTGCTCTCTCTTCTTTGTATTGGTTGTTTCAAGAAAAGAATTTGCTTTGGAGGCTAGTGAAAAAGAAGCACACTATTTTCATACCCTTCAACTAAGTTCTTTTTTACCATCATCTACTTGTAACCCCTCCGCTATAGGTTAGTTTTTTTTTTTATTACAAACAATATATCTATCTATCTATCTATCTATGTGTGTGAGGCAAGTTCAATATGAATCAATATCAAGTATGATCATCATTTTAATTGTAAGTAAGCATTTATATATGCGTAGTACTAACCGGATATAATTAAAGAAATACTATATGTAGTTATATATATGGTTCCGGCAAAAATGTATTATATAGGCTATATGTGTAAATAAAATGGATCATTCTGTTTACTGGTGTATGCTTCTATATTATCAATAACTAGCATATAATTTTAACTAATTATAATTAAACCAAACACTTTTCACCGGTGAATAAAATGTTTTTATATATATATGTTGCTTATTGTAACACACTTACGTATGTGTAAATATAAACACATGCATACGTGTGTTGTTATTAAAGAATACAATCGTTTTATAAATAGGATAAGATTAGTGTATAAAAATTGTGTTTTTGTGAGAACGATAAAATATGTTTTAATTTGGTTATTGGACGGTGAATATTGATTAGTGCCAACTTGTAATATGTATTATAGTTTTAATTGACTGATTTTCATAGATAATGATATAACAATAATTTGGTGTGTTTTAAATTTAAAAATTCACATGCAAGGTACATGTAACTTGGTCATCTTTTTTAAACGTCAATAATTTTTTTATACATACTTATTTTTTTTAAAATAATACTATACTAACGAGTGTTTTTATATTTAATAGGATTACCATATTGTTTTATATAGATATAAAAAATACGTATAAACTTCGTGGATGTGTTTTGTTCTATGAAATACTGCAAGCTAGTCTGATTCATTTAAAACACAGTACACGCCTGTGAAATAAAACATTCCACTGAATAAAAACAAGCTAGAGTGTTTTATAAAAGTAACTTAATAATTTGTTATGGGAGTTAACTGTAGTGTGTTTTATATGAATCAACCTCGTTGTTATGGTAGATATTTTATATCAATCATATGTATTAGATGCTGGTTAGCCATCTCAAACGAACAAAAGACACCAGGAAAATGGATTGAATATTACCAGGTCGAACAATCGATTTTTTTAGTTTATGTTATGGTTGTTTGATTATTATATAACGATGGAGATAAGATTTGAGTTGTAATTAGGATTGATATTAATTGCCTATAAAACACTCCAACGGTTAATCATCATGATCATTTCTTAAAATTGTGTTTTATTAATTTAATGATTGCCACATGTCAATATCAAAATCTTTTATTACTATTTTCATCAATCTCACCCTTTATATATCATTGTTATATATTACATAAACCACGATAAATAAAAGTAAAAACTTTAAAAAATACATGAAGCGTAAGATTTATATTTTTCTCGCACTAAAACCCTCTTCTAAAATTAGTCTAACCCCTATGTATGTGTGTATTAATTTAGATATTTTATGACAAAAAGACATTTGTGTACTTAATTACGTGAGAATCTCCTCATATGTTAAAATTTATCGGAAATGGTGAATATATGCCGTTTGTGTGTCCATACTATCATTGTGGGTACCACCATTGAGGGTATCGAAATCAGGTACTCGTAGAGAGTGTAATAAACCAAATGTATAAAAGTGCAGCTAGTGATTAAGTGGTATTTAAAATAAAGGTAAAATACGTGTAATGCAGGATTAGTGTGCTAGTGAGTACATGGCACAAACACCCCCTGCTCTCTTTTTACTATCTAAGCACATGATTTGAACATGGTAGTAGAGAACTTTATAAATAATTGAAGACAGCCTATAGTCTTATAATTACATTTCACACATACATAATGATAAAACTATGATTTGATGTTTAATTACTCAGGGCTGTTTGGTTGATTAAGTGTTGAATTATTAAGAGGTCTGAATGGTTAAGAGGTCTGAATGGTTAAGCGCTGAATCATTAAGTTGGACCTCTTAATGGTTCGTTTTCTTGTCCTACGATGGTAGGGGAGCCTTATTGGGGTTCAGCCTAGTTCAGTGCTTAATGGTTCAGCAACATCCCAAATCTTAATAATTCAGATTTAACCATTCCATTCAGAGGCTGAAACAAACACACTGAATGCTGAATCATTCAGCGCTGAATGGTTAAGAGTCCCATTAAGAAACTACCAAACAGCCCCGAGTCTTACATGCTTCGGTAAAATTCACTAGTCAAATCGATACCTAGGACCATATTTCCCACTTTTTTTAACCCATAGTACGATACAAATTATTGGTGGATTAGTGACCAATGGATACGAAATTGTTAATTTGTTATATCATTCAATAAGTACCATTATAAATATTAATATTAAGTTTATTAATATATTTCAATCATCACGTTACTTTACCTTTACTATTTGCTAAAAGAAATTACAAATCAAGTCTCTATCAAAGTCTCTTTCATTCAAAGAAGAGATGATTATCATTAACTTTAAATATAAGTAAACTCATGACATGAAGTCTTAACTAAACTCTTAACTATAAGCCTTACATTAATTAACGTTGTCGGTTTTAATGAATATATTGTAACACCTTTCAGTTAAAAAAAATTTAATTAACTATTTAAATAGGTATAATAACCTTATATATGTAATATATATTTCAGTTTCTAAGTTATATTTAGGCCTTAGGGTATACTTTAACCATTCTTAACTCCACCTAGATGCCACATCATCCATTTTTTCTCATTTGACTCCACTTCACCCTAAGGAAATGGCTTGATCTCATTAACTTCACCTAATCATATATTTTTAGTGGTTTTTGATTTATAAAAGGAAAACAAATTAATGTAGACTTTTAACACCATGTTAACATGTTAACACATAACCTCTTTAACACCCTTTAACACAATGAGGGAGTGGTGTACAATGCAAGTTAACATGACATGTCACCTTTAACACCACATATGTTAGAGTATACCCATGGACTTATTGGACTTAGGAAGAAAATATGTTAATCTCTTTCAAAATCTCTTTCATGAAAGAAATGAAGGAAACGAACTGGACCCCTAGATAGCTAATTAAGCAACAACCATATGAGATTATTGGGACTTTGGGACCATGATGTCCACACACTTTCGTTAACCACCAATTATTATTATGTATACTGATCCATCCGTAGTGGTCATGTTATCCTCATGTGGGGTGTGAAGAAAAATGTTGCTAATTCAACATATTTATTAATTATTTTGAACTTCAAACATATTTATTAATAAATTGATTGATCATACCACATAAAAATTCACAATTTGATCAAGTTTCATCTAGTCACACTCACACCAAACCCACCCACGCCCACTAGACGCGCACTTGCACGACATGTGCCCATATCGTCACTTGCAGGCTGCAGTGTCCCACATGCACCCGCTTTTCTTTTCACTACACATAGTCTTACGTAGAAATGTCAAACTAGATGTAATTTTAGTTAACTATTTACTACATATAACATTAATACATTATCGGTAACTCTATAAAGATGGGTCGTTTTATTGATCCCTTATATGATTGTTTATGAGTACATCTCATTTATATTACTTTTTTAAATCAACTTGGGTATCTCTAAATTATATAGTAGTCAAATGCTGAAAGTTGATAGGAAATTAAATAAATTGCTAAAATAAAATCATAGCTATATGGAGTAAACATATTACAATTTATTCTATACAAAATGATTAAAAGAGAAGCATAATTGAATTTTGGAAACAATTGGTGGGGGCTTTACTTTTAAAAACAAATTATTCCGAAAATTATATAAGATCAATCAAATTATACAATTAAAATTAATCAGATAAATATATCTTTGTTTATTATCGAAGCTTCATTGTTTGGTTGGGGGGGGGGGGGGGGGGGGGGGGTTGGTTGGTGTGTTTGTGGTGGGCGGCATGAAAACCTTTTCAACCCCACCTATACCACCCCCACATTAGACAAGGAAACTTCCATCAGCGTGGGGCGGGGGTGAGAATGTGATGGTGGCTTGTGATTGACCTTTTTT